>PVIH01002176.1:11965-42147 GCA_004025045.1 Sigmodon hispidus | reverse complement strand
TAATTTTTTTTAACTGCTGAGTAGTACTCCATTGTGTAGATGTACCACAGTTTGTTAATCCATTCTTCAGTTGAGGGGCATCTAGCTTGCTTCTAGGTTCTTGCTATTAAAAATAATGCTGCTATGAACATAGTTGAGCTAATACCTTTGGGGTACAAATGTGCATCCTTTGAGTATATGTTCAACAGTGGTATTGCTGGATCCTTGGAGAGATTGATTCCCAGTTTTCTGAGGAACAACCATACTGCATTCCATGATCATCTCCTTAGATGCTGAAAAAAGCCTTTAACAAATTCCAACAGTTTTTTTATGATGAAAATCCTGGAGAGATCAAGAATACAGGGAAAATACCTAAATAAAATAAAGGTGATATATAGCAAGCCAACAGCCAACATCAAACTAAGAAAAACTCAAAGCTAACCCTCTAAAATCAGAAACAAGACAAGGCTTTCTACTCTCTCCTTATCTAGTCAATATAGTTCTTGAAGTTTTAGTTAAAGCAATAATAGAACAAAAGGAGATTAAGGGGATAAAAATTGGAAAAGAAGAAGTCAAACTGTCACTATTTGCAGATGATATGATTGTATATATATAAGTGATCCACAAAATTCTACCAGGGAACTCCTACAGCTGATAAAGACCTTCAGCAATGTAGCAGGATACAAGACTAACTAAAAAAAAAAAAAATCAATAACCCTTTTATATACTACAGATAAAAGGGCTGAAAATAATGAAAACATCACTCTTTATAATAGCTGCAAATAGTATTAAATATCTTGGTGTAACTCTAACCAAAAAAAGTAACAGACCTGTTTAACAAAAACTTTAAATCACTGAAGAAAGAAATTGAAGAGGATATCATGCTCCTAGATAGGTAGAATCAACATACTAAAATTTGCAATCTTACCAAAAGCAATCTACAGATTTAATGCAATCTCCATCAAAATCTCAACACAATTTTTACAAACCTTGAAAGAACAATACTCAATTTCATATGAAATAACAGGGAAGTCAGGATTGCCAAAACAATCCTGCCTAACAAAAGAACTTCAGGAGACATCACTATACCGACTTCAAGGTGTATTATAGAGCTACAGTAATAAAAACATCCTGGTCCTAGCATAAAAACAGACTTGTGGATCAATGCAACTCAATTGAAGACTCTGACCTTAACCCAAACACCTATGAACATCTGATTTTTTGACAAAGAGGCTAAAAATACACAATGGAAAAAAAGATAGTATTGTCAACAAATAGTTTTGGCATAACTGAATGGTAGAAGAATGCAAATAGACCCAAACCTATCACCCTAAATAAAACTCAAATCCAAGAGGATCAAAGTCCTCAAGATAAACCCAACTACACTGAACTTGATAGAAAAGAAAGTGGGAAATACCCTCAAATACATTGGCACAGGTGACCACTTCCTAAATATAATACCAGTAGCACAGACACTAAGAACAACAATCAATAAGTGGGACCTCTTGAAACTGACAAGCTTCTGTAAGGCCAAAGACACAGTCAATAAGACAAAACAACAGCCTACAGAATGGGGAAAGATCTTTGCCAACTCTACATCTGACAGAGGACTGATCTCTAAAATATATAGAGAACTCAAGAAACTAGAGTCCCAAACCCTAATTATCCCAATTAAAAATATGGTTCAAAGCTAAAAAGAGAATTCTCTACAGAAGAATTACAAATGGCTAAAAGGTACTTTAAAATTGCTCAATACCTTTAGCCACCAGAGAAATGCAAATCAATACAACTTTGAGACACCACCTTACACCAGTCAGAATAGCAAAGATAAAAAACACAGCTTAGATCAATAACCTATGCTGTAGGGGATGTGTAGCAAGGGGAACACTCCTCCATTGTTGGTGAGAGTGTAAACTTGTACAGCCACTGTGGGACTCTTGCTCTCAAGGTGATCAATTGTGTTCTCCTGTGCACTTGCCTCTCACATGGGTCCAAAGGCCACTGACTTAAAGGACCAGGGCCTGAGGTTTCTGAACCTGATCCTTGTAAAACTTCCTGTCCTTTAGATAATGTCTCAGTGACAGGGAGCTATAGTTGTAACTGATGCTTGTTGACTTTCTCTTCCCCTTGACTAGGGAGCATGCCCACAGAAATCCCTCCTGCCAGATTAATGGGAAGATTCTCAGTTATGTTTTTAAAAGCTAGTTCTCATCTTATTTCAGGTAAAGAATATCTGGAGACCTTGGGTACTGGTGAAAGAGATGGCTCCTAGCTCTTGTGACATTTTTCACCTTATCAAATTTGCCCAGGTGAGCATCTCAAAATTATTTAGACAGAAGCTGTCTATCATCAAGGTGCCCAGAAACAGACTGTGTGAAATGGTGGCTTTAAATGCTATCTCTTGACCTTGAATTTTCCCATAAAGGTTTAAAGGAGGGAAGTGAAAAACACAGTTTCGACTGTTTCAATAACAAATAAGAAATCTTACAAGAGGAAGCCCAAGAGCACGTGAGGCACCAAAGCCCAGTTGGATGGTATGCAGCTTTGACGCGTACAAATATAATTCCTTTTCCTGGTGGAGTATATAAAAGGCTGGTATATTACAAAAATACAGTACAGTTTTTGTTTTAAGACTTCAGAGTTAGCACGTAAAACATGAACTACCAAAATCTGTCTTGAGAAAGGATAAATATGAATGACCTTTCCCCTATAGCTGGGACTGTTTGCATGTGTGTTTAAATCAATCCACATTCAAGCCCATCTTTTCCCAGCATTCATCCCCCCCCCCCCCGCTGTGTTACATGAATTTAACTTGTGGCTTGATTTGTTTGTTTGTTTTTAAATCTAGCTCTGTAAATTCTAACTTATGCTTTGTTTGAATCCAAGTATTATGACATGTGGCTTGGTTTTAAATGCACAAATGATTTAAATATTAGATTTAGCTATTAAGTTACTTTAAAAAACAATATGTGCATTACATAAGCAATGTTTTCATCTTATTGAATAAACAATGTATTTTATTGAAATCACCTACACGTTTTCAAGGCAAATTTTTCAGGGAAAAGAGCAGTATATCTACAATTTTGCAAGTTGATTTTACTCTCCTACCAACTAGCTGGCTGGAAAGCAATGTCTGTCTTCCTTCATCTCAACTTGAACTCTCCTCATATAGCCTCTGTTACTCATGGGACTAATAAGAGGGAAGGGGAAAGATAAATTTTAGAATTATGATGGCAATTGTTTTGATCCTGTGAACTTGATCAGGTCTTGGTGGCCCCAGGACTTCCTCATAAACCGAAACTACCATGACCTAGTGAAGCAGACTGAGGAGAGATTTTGAGACGGTAAATAGCTTTGGCTATGTTAGTTTTTGTTTATGCATATTAATGGATAAATTCCTCTCTGAGCATATGAGAATCATTTTTATTTATCCTTAGGAGATTTGACTTAAAATTAGATTTATTTAGTTGTTTTGAATCAGTTAATTTTTATGAAGCTTTAGAATTTGTACCCGTGGAGGAAACAAAATAATAGCTGTGTCCAAGTGTGTTGGGGATTGACCAAAAAGTCTCTAAAGTATTATTCTTTGTCAAAGATCTGGGCCAAATTTCATCAAATAATGAAAATAATGCCATCATATGCTGTTTTATAAAAACTATTGTAAAAATTATATTTATTTCGAGTCAGTTATGTGCATCCTGAAGCAATAAAGGGAACATAGTCAGATGAGTGCAACTCATTCATGTGTCACAAATAAGGTTAACTGGAGAGGAAATGGAAAGAAGAATGGAGTGATAGATAGTTAAGAAAATATAATGAGATTCTAATGACAGCTCTAAAGAATATAGGTATTTGCATACAATTCCTTTACCTTTGCCTTGTGAACTTTTCCATAACTCAACATTAGAGAAAGTATGAGAAGGGCAATGTAAAATAAGCATAGGAGCTGGGCAAATGTGAGACTTGACTGACTAGCTGGGGAGGTAGTGGTGGGAACAGCATGGGCGTGGATGTGGTTCCACTCCCTCCACATGCTGCATCTTGGTAATGATTCATAGACAGCAAGGACTGAACAAGTGGCTTGTGGCCCATTTCAGAGACAAGAAATGGCATGAATTTAAAGGGAGAGAATGTAGGGTGGGTGATATGGATGTAGCATGGCCATCTTATTATAGAGCATACAGTTGTGGACAGGGAAGAGCCACTGGAATGAGTGTTTACTTAAATCTGCACAGCAATCGCTTTTCAAGCCCAGCATTATCACGTAGACTTTAGAACTGGAGAAGTCAAGTCCTAGAATAGCTCATAAATACCGGTCATCCTGTGAATAGGTGATGTAGATTTGAACTTTTTATGGCTTCCACGTGGACTCTACTAATAACTAATTCTAATAAAGATAGTGGTGCATATGATGTTAAATACTGGTTCACATGGCTTGGCATAGGGCTAAAGGAAAGAAAGTCAATTCTGGTTTTATGGAGGGAGTCTTACCTGCGCACAAATGATAAGAATAATTAACATCTCACTTGAAAGAGAAAGAGATTGGGAATCGGTTGTGCAGACAGCATGAATTCTAGCAGCTACTGTGCACAAGCCACTGAAGAGGCCTTGCTCCTGAGAACCCCTGCTTCTCCCTGTGCCAGCCATATGACCTGTGGAGCATGCCCAAGGTTTAGTCTCTTCACCTGTAAATGCCAGCAATAACAATAAGATTTCTTGTGGTTATGAGGATTGTGAAATGATGCATAGAAAGCAGTTATTTTGATGCCTTTGAAGGGCTCAGTGGATACTAATTGTTATTGTGGTTCTAGGCAAGAAAGGGGAGATCATGTTGTGATGTTTCTTACGTTAATTTTAGCTCAAATACAAGGAACACTTTGGCCTATCAAGTGGAAGAGCACACAGAGCTAAACACAGAGCTGCCTACCTGATTGCTGTAGGAAATGCTTTGATCGTGATCCCTGGGGGTGCTGTTAGAACATTTTTTGTGTGTTTGTGTTCTTACTTCGCTGGTAGCCTGCACAACACCCGGTTAAAAAAAATAGAAAACTTAAACTATCTAATTGTTTTCAGAATTCCAAATTTCTAGTTAGGTGAAAGCTAAACTCTAGATCACTGGTTCTCACCCTTCCTGATGCTGTGACCTTTAATACAGTTTCTCATGTTGTAGTGACCTCCAACCATAAAATTATTTTCATTGTTACTTCATAACTATGATTTTGCTACTGTTAGAATCATTATATAAATATCTGAGTTTTCTGATGGCATTAGGTGAACCAGTAAAAGGGTCATTTGGCCCTCAAAAGGGTTGTGAGTCACAGAGTTTGTGAGTCACAGAATTGAAACCACTGCTCTTGAGGGAAAAAGTGTATTTTCAGGTTCTCTTTATCTCCACTCATGGCTTTGACCATGGTGTTTCTTTTAGACCCTTCTAGAGAACCCAGATACTTGTGGGTTTCCTGTTTCTGCCTAACTCTTGCTGGTAAATTGGGGCCTTCTTAGAACGAGGCATATTTTTTATTCAAATAACCCTTCCCACATTCACTCTTTCTATCTCTCAGTGCTGAAATGGGACTGGAGAGTTGGAAACTCAGGGCTGTTGGATGGAGTGCAGTCTTATTCACTCAAATGGATAGTACAGAAGAAGACCTAGAAAAGAGCTAGTAGCTAATGGTAGCTGCTCTGGTGTTCAGAGGTGCCTGTGAGATAGGAGCAGATGTATCAGTAACAAAGGGAAGTAAAGAACACACTTCCTCATTGCTCTCATTTATGGAGCTGCGATCACACTGAACACTGTCCTGGGCACAGGACTGAGCAACAGGACAGTCCAAGTCCCTCTTTACTTGCAGATCACGGTGCTCAGGGTGCATGTTATATGAGGCAGAAATGGGCTTCCAGGTAATTGTCAGAGACTAATGAGTTAGAGTAAGGAGGGAGAGGTGATGATGAATGACTTGAGGGAGAATGGGCATTCGATATGGTCAGAGGAGCTGAAACCTGGAGAATGGGAAGGAGCCAGAAAAAGCAGCTGGCAGAGGGAGCTGCCAGAGCAAAGGTCCCGAAGAGGAGATGAAAGTGACACTTGTAAGGAAGAGGAAGAAGGTAGAAGAGACGTGCCTGCCTTGTGCTGGCTGTCTCGTCCTTTGTAAGAGGCAAAGCCCCCGTTTTATGGACGGTGCAAGATGACATCAGGAGATGCTTGCTCTCTTGCTTAGGAAGGCAGAACAGAGTGTAAGCTTGGAGCCTTCCAATCAACCAAACACTCCTGATGGGACTTTGAGCCTTGAGCAAGTTATTCTGAGAAGAAAGACAAGCAAGATTAGTACCTACCTAAGCCTGAAAATGATGAATATATAGAATATATGTATATATACACACATATATACACACACACATATATATATACATACACACATACACACACACACAAACACACACACACACATACACACACACACACACACATAATGGCAACCATGTTGACACTGTTGGTCTTTTCCAGACTGACAGAGTAGTTGTGCCAGTACCTGTGGCTGAGCTGGATGATGGGTATGGATTACAGAAAGTTTCTCCTGCAAAGCAGATCTAGCATATCTGAGCTGCATCTCTCTATACATAGGACCTATTCTCAATAAGCCTGGGGTTGGGACAAGACCAAGATGCTGTCCTTCACCTTTGAAACACCTGCTCCTTCGCCAGGGTTTTCTGTGATTTAAAGTTGTTTTATTGCAACTGTTTGGTGAGTGTACTCCATTGTGAAGTCTCTAGTATGGCACATCTCAAGTACTTCTGGTGTAATACTGCTTCTGTTTCTGGTCACAATCCTGCTTGCTATTTGTCTGTCTTTGTTTTTGTCTTTTTAAAGTTAGTGCTTACTACTGACTCCAGAGTACCAATATTTGGTGCTCATGTGGGAGATTAATCTCCATTTCTCTTTGTCAATGCACTCTCTTTGTGCCTATGTTTCAATGTGAAATTGATAATTATTAAAATCAATGTGAAGCTGACAAATAATTATTAAAATGTGAATATTTAAGTATTTAACTTATGTGTATTTATAAACAAACATAAATAAATAAAAATAAATTTGAGGAATATAGAAGGCAAATAAGCTTATAAAATGCTTCAAATCACATCTTTTAATAAAATGTAAATTTAAAATAATACTGAGATACCTCTACATAACTGAAGACACCAAATGCTGGCAAGGACATGTGATCATGGACATTGATCTAGTTTTTTGGCAGGAGAAGGCAGAAATGGCAGAAAACTTTTGGAAAATATGTGTCAGTCTCTGATAAGACTGTTCTTGTCATGTGATGGAGCAATTACATCTCTCAATGTATATCCAAATGAGTTGAAAACTTAGGCCCACATAAATACCCATACATATAAAATATTTATAGTGATTTCTTTTATCATTATTAAATTTGGAAAGTGACCAAAGTGTCCTTGAGTAGATGAATGGATAAACTGGCACATCTAAAGACAATATAATATTATCTAGCACTAGAAAGAAATGAGCTATTAACTCATGAAAAGACAAGAAGGAACTGTAAAAGCATATTACTAAGTGAAATAAGCCACTATCAAATGATTATGTGCTGTGTAGTTTTAACTACAGACATTCTGAATAACAAAACCCTATGGAGACAGGAAATAGATAGGATCAGCTTCTGGGAGGGAGGAGGGTTGAATAGAGTTCAGAGACTTTTTCAGCCAGTAAGATGCTGTGAAGTATAAAGTCTTAAAATGATAAATCCCAGCCACTCTGTGTTTATGCAAACCCATAGAATGTACAACCAAGAACAAGCCTGTGTCTAAGACAGATCTTAGGTGATAACGATGGATTAACATCAGTTCACCGATGGTAACACTTGTGTCACATGGGATGGAGGCATCCATTGTGCAATCGTAGAATGTGAATGCTTTGTTATGGACCCTTTCTGTGAGAAATGATTTTCTGTGTAACATTACAGAACTAGACTATGAAGGAAAAATGATTAATATAAATTTAAAAATAATGTTATTATGATTATGTTAGGCTTTTGAAGCAGCATCTAAAATGTTCTAAAACGTCTGACATCTGACTATTATGCAAACAGACCAGGAGACCTAGAAGGAGCATAGTACACTGAGATGGGGAGGAGGTGGTGTCAGCAGACTGTGGGCAGAGAGTCCTTTGATCCTATCCAGATGAATAAGTACCTATGTCCTATTATTTTGGCCAGCTCTTCTCCTCTTGTCCATTTATTACTGCTTTTGAATTTGGATGAACAGCAGTTCAACTGTAACAAGACAGTGGCTCAGGAAGTGATAGGCAGTATCATTTGAAACTGCAACCACATTTAGTGTATTTAATGAAAACTGCCCTCCACACCCGACCTTAGCCCAGCAATTCTTATCAATGCCAGAAACCTGGCTCATTAATTAAGGCTGCCCTTGGACTGAGCTGCATCCAAAATGATGATTTGCTGAGGGAAAACAAAAAACGCCTGGTGAGGCAAAAGAAAGGTTGAAAAGACTTCCAGGAGATAATGGCCCTGGTGCACCTGGTCATTTGAGGATTCTGAAGCCCTGGATTGACTCCCAAGGACACAGAATTTTCTGCTTCATGAAGGACTTTTAATTATAGCATGCAGATATGTGAAAATATCCTTTAAAGTCCAGACTTTGTATCTCTCAAGCAAGGCAGCTGAGAGACTCTCCTAGGATAGGCAAATGAAGTTGATACTCATGCAACATCTTGTTAGAAATGGTGTGGACTCTGGACCAGAAGGTCAAGGGCAAACAATTAATAGATGGTGAGCTCACGATGTGAACCCTGCCCTGTGTGTCTCAATATTGTATATTGTCATCAGAGTATTGGTGCTTACCAAATACTCCCAGAGTGGAGGGGAACTGAGGGAGAAGTACAGCAAAAGCAAAGTACAGTAAAAGCAAAAGTTGGTGATTGAAATATTGAAATTCTGGCATTTTTTGGTCAACAGGTGATGATAAATTAAAATGAATCATGTAAATACCGGCAATTACCCTTGCTAATTAAAATGTGCCAATATAAATAATGTTCTAATGAATAAATTTGGATGAGCTTTCATGGATTTATCTTCACCTTTTATCTCCTGTGAAACACCTTGCTTCTTTGTGTTCTAAGCTACTCAGTTTAAGATCTCCTCATTTGGGGTGTTCAAAACTTTTGAAGTTGGGTCAAGTTTAACATTTAGGTGAAATAAAATGAGGCAGTTCATACATTCAATTGCATATAGTTATACCGTTCAGAGATACTTAGTGGAAGCAAATCTCATAAAGTTTTTTTTTCCTCTTCAAATATCATCATCAGCAGGTTATTTCCGATTTTCGGAATGCTATAATTGCATTTTTTCTTTGGAAATGTCAAATCAGGCTATGAATACAAAGTAATTACTGCAAAGGAAAGAGCCAGGCAGGTGACTACTGGTATAGAACAAGGATTTAAAAGAACTTGTAAAGGTAGCCCTTCCCAAAGCCTCAGAGGAGCTTAGTGGGAGTTTGTGGGATATGGCCCTGGGGCAGTGAGTATAGCAGCGAGGCTCAGGTAGCCATTGTGGAAGGTGCGTTAGGACTTGGTGTTCATGTTGACAGGGAGACAGTCATGCTCTGTTATGGTCCCGACAATGACATGGGACTGTACTAATAAAACAGGCAGTGTTTCAGTCTGAAGAAAACAAAAAAAAAAGAAACTATGTCTAAGAAGTGAAAGAGGCAGTCTTCTTCATCAGGGCAGCACATGAGTCCTTCAGCAGCAGGCACTGTTGTTGAACCTCCTTTCAAATGATACTCATAAGATGGACAGTTTAAAGTCCCCAACATCCAAACAATAGTGACTGCTTACCTGTATAACTTTTAAACTCATTTTCAATTAGCATGTATGGAATATTGGAAATAAAAGGCTTGCCTTTTCAGATAAGAGTTATATAAGATAGGATTCATATCCCATCCACTCCACCTATGTTGATTGTATAATGCAGTGATTTTTTTAAAGCACATGCATAACTATGTGCAAACATTACTGTATTTCCAGAAAGAAAAGCCTATCTTATTGTAGGATATTATTTTAATATAATTTTAGCTAGGCAAAGATGTGTTACATTTGTTTATCCTGTGGAGTATTATTTTAACTGTGTGAAGGTATTTTACCTTTGTTTATGCTGTATTTGTTTTGTAAGGATGTGTGTTTACTTATGTAAAGATGTGTTGCAATTGTTTCACCTTGCCTGCCTAAAGCAACTGATTGGTCTGATAAAGAGCTGAATGGCCAATAGCTGGGCAGGAGAGAGACTGATGGGGCTGGAAGGCAGAGAGAATAAATGGCTAGAGGACAGGAGAAGGAGAGGAGAAGTGGAGAATAAGGGTGGAGAGGGACACATCTTGGCCAGAAGCCAGAAAGCCACCAGCCAGATGTGAGAAGAAGTGAAAGTAAGATTTACAGAAGTAAAGAAAGGTAAAAAGCCTTAAGACAAAAGATAGATAAAGAGAAACAAGTTAATTTAAATTAAAAGAGAAAGCCAGAAATGAGCCTAGGCTAGGCAGAGTACTCATAACCAATATGAAGTCTCTGTGTCATGATTTGGGGAGGAGGTTCATGGCCCCAAAGAAAAAAGCCTGAGAATTTAATTCCCAATTCCCTTTAGTATCCCTAAGCCAGCCATTGGCAGCCAACAATTTACTTTTTCTCTATGTGTTTCCCTGTTTTGGACATTTCACATTAACAGATTCACACAACAGATTCACAAATCAGATTTCTTTCAGTTGACATATTTTTCAAGGTTTCTGTTTGAAATTCTATACACGTTCTATGAAGTATATGTGTACATATACACATATATACTTACATATATACATATATATGAAATTGTATGCAAATCTATAGCCTTTTGGATTTTTAGTCTGGGTCTTTTTGAATTATGTTTCTGTGACTATTTACATATAAAGTTACATACTGACATTTATTTTTGATATTGCTTGATGCAAAACCTGGGATTTCTGGGTGATCTAATATTTTTTTTAATGCTTCTAGGATTTTCCACAACCATTGTGTCATTGTACACTCTCCACTCTCAGCATGAGTGTGTGGTGCCTCTGCCTTTCCCCACATCTGGCAGTGCTTGGAAATAGCAGTCTTTGGATGTAGGCATGAAGCTAGATGAAAAGTGGTACCTTATGATGTTGCATGGACATGCATTGGTTCCATTTGACCTGCATCTTTGTGACTTTGCTAAGATGTGGAATGTTGCTCCATGTGGGCTTATTGGACTGTACATATTGTCTTTGGATAATGTAAATTCAAATTTCTTCTCAATTTTTGTTCGACAGTTTTGTTACTTTACTAGTTTAGAAGATCTTTATTCAGGACATAATTTTATGACCAAACATCTGTGTTTCAAACATTTTACCTCATTATGCAGATAGTCTTCTTTTCTCCTTTGAAGCACAAAAAAATTTTTTAATTTGGATGAGATACAATCTACCTATTTTTCCCATTGTTTCTACTTTTTGCTTCTATCTAAGAAAACCTTTCCTAACTCATTGTCATGAAGATTCATGCCCATGTTGTCTTCTAAAGCAATAGTTTCAGCTCTTACAGTGACCATTGGTGCTTCAGCTTATCTTTGTGCTGTATACACCCTGTTTCAATTGTCAGTTGGATATCCAATTTCCCTGGCACTTGTGAAATGATTCTGTCCAGACTGGGTCATCTTGGTACCAGCTCTAAAAATAATATCAATTGACAATGTATGTGTCGGCTTATTTTTTAACTCAGTTCTCTTCCACCTGTCCCTGTATCTACCCTGTTAGCATCACCCTAATTTGAACAAGGCAGTTTTCTTTTTTTTTTTCCTTCTTTATTTTGTATTTATCAAAAAAAAAAAAAACACAGTAAAAAGAATTTAAAATGTGGAAGAGTTAACAATAACTATACAGAGGATAAGAATGATAAGCATGGCTTATCAAGGGAAGAAATACAAATAAGATTGCTACACCTATATTTTCTTTGTGTTCATCTTTCCCTCTGAGTTTTTTTTTTTTTCCATCCTTGTATATCCTTATTCAAGGTCTCTTCCCCCTCCCAACACATCTGGTCATTTTTTCCTCTGCAACTCCCCATCCCCTCCCTGGGCAGGGAGCAGACAGTCCTATGGTCCCCCTGACCCAATAATGCTTAGGTCAGTCTCCACTTCTGGCCAAATCCATCTCTTTCCCCCCTCCTTCAAGAGTGAGTCAGGTGTTCCTCTAGGTGGAGTGGGATCCAAAGGGTCAGTCCAGGGTGTTTCTGATCCCAAGCTGTTCCGTGGTTGTGGTTTGCCGCTTGGGCATGTTTGGCTTTTTTTCTTGTTGAACAAGGCAGTTTTCAAATCAAGAGGCATGACTACTATAGTTTTGTTAACTTCTCTGTTGACTTGCTTATCCTTATATCTCCATCTAATTTTGGGAACAGTTTCTCATGTCTTCAGATAAACCAGATAAAATTTTGATAGTATGAATGTTTTTGTTAATTGATTCCTAAGGCTTTTTTCATGATATTGTAACATCATTTGCTTAATAATTTTAGATTTTGTTTATTGGTACCCGACTAACCTTTATGCCACCTCTAGGGGAAAAGCAGTAACAAATAAGCCATTTTTTAAAATTGTCTCAGGGTGATCTTTCCCTTTGACTCCGACAAAGGAAATGCACATGGGCCTGCTGTTGTTTTAACATAACCCAGTGTGGTGCTTCATGCTTTTAATACTAGCACTCTTGGAATATAAACAAGCTGAGTTTGAGACCAGCCTGGTCTACATGGCCAATTTCTGGCTAGCCAGGGCTATATGGTGAGACACTGTCTCAAAATATAAAAACAAAACAATATTCTTTTCTAGATCTTAGACATAGGATTTTCTTCCATATAAAGTTTCTTTACATATAAAGTTGCATACTGACATTTATTTTTGATATTGCTTGATGCAAAACCTGGGATTTCTGGGTGATCTAATTTTTTTTTAATGCTTCTAGGATTTTCCACAACCATTGTGTCATTGTACGCTCTCCACTCTCAGCATGAGTGTGTGGTGCCTCTGCCTTTCCAGAGACAGAAAGAATTATATGTCTTGTTAGTTTATCCTAAGACTGTTTTTACAGTTTTCAAAGAATACACTTTTCTACCTTTTGTTATATTTATTTCTAGATACTCTTTTTGATGTTATTATAAATACTATTTTTAATTTATAGCTTCTGTTTTTTAAATGCTGCTTTAAACATCACTTTTGTATTTTGTAAACTTAAGGAACTCATTTATTAGCTCAATATTTTTTAATGGGTTCCTTAATATTTTCTATATACATGGTGTGGTGGTTTGAATGAGAGCAGTCTGCCATAGGCTCTATTGTTTGAATACTTGGTTCTCAGTTTTTGGAACTATTTAGGAAGGATTAGGAGATATAGCCTTGTTAGAGGAAGTATGTCACTGAGGGTGGGCTTTGAGCCATTCAGAATCTCTTTCTGCCTTGAGTTTATGAATCAAGATGTAAGCTCTTCTATACTACTATGGCACCTTGCTTGCCTGCTCCCCACCATGATGGTCATGGACCCATCCTCTGAAACTGTAAGCCCCCAATAAATTTTCTTCTATAAGTTGCCTTTGTCATGGTGTTCTATCATGGTAATAGAAAGTAACTAAAGAAAATGAACATGTAAAATGTAGTTTTCTTTCTAATTTTCTCACTCATTTATCTTTGCAATTAAACTCCAGCGCAATGGATATTGTCATTGGCCACCCCAACATTAGTACAGTCCTGGAGAGGGGAATGTGATTAGAAATTACAGAGACAGAAAGAATTAGATGGAGTACGAAAACTGTGAGTCAAAAGGGCTCTAGTGAATACTGTAGCAGCCCAGATTTCTTTCTCCTGGGCTTTTTATCCTCCAGCAAAGAGGAGGGACAACTACAGACAGGTGTAAACACATCTTCAATTCCTAAAACATAAGATACCTAGTAACTTTTGGCCAAAGCATCCTATTATGTAGTCTTTGGGCAGGGGAGCTTGGATTCTCTGACCTTACGTCAAAATGGAAACAAGCTATAAGCTGGAATCTTTGTGGGCTCCCACAGGTTATGTAAGCAATGAAGGGATAACTGTGTGCTAGAAATGCTTTGAACTCCTACGAATATAATTGAAGGAGAACCAGAGACTCAGCCCTCACCAAGATTATATATTCATATATAATATATTTATTTATATTATATTGAATATAAATGAATATATTAAATTGAATATTTAATATATTCATAAATGTTAGATATTAATATATTTCATGTTGATGTAATAAATACAATGTAATTAATAATTATATATTAATGAAGATGGAAAATAAGCAACTAATATATACAAAAAGATCATATCCTAGAAGTTCAATAGGTCAGTTTTATTTCAGAGAGAGATATGAAATAAGAAAAATGATATCCTTAAAATGGAAAATATTGAGACTAGAATATTAAGGTTACCATAGCAGATCAAGAGGTTATGGTAGATAAAAAGATGGCCAGTGTAGGTGGAGCCTGGGAAGGGAAGGGAGAGCAGATGGGAGATGCACAAGAACAGCCATTAATAATGTTAGAGGCTGGTCCTCAGAGTATAGATTTGTTTCCACATGTGGGGAGGAACAGCAGAGGGTTTTAACTTATGGACCTATTTCTAGAAAAATGTTAACACAGAGTCAGCTTTTGATTAATTACCATGAATTTTAAGGACTTGAAACGAAAGAGAATGAGCAGAAAGGACCTCATTTACTAACCGGCCCTACCGTAAGCTTGCTTATTTACTTACTTAATGACATTTTCTATTCATCTTATTTGATAATTGGGGGGCGGTTAAAATAGTTCACTTCATTTTTCATTGTGAAAGTGCTCTGTTGAAACTACTTATGGACTTTTACAGGCTCTGGAGAGAAATGGATTTTACAGACTCTTTGTCATATGGGTGACATATTTTGGTGACTTACCGGGTGTAGAAAATGAAGTAGAAAGTCATGTGTGCTTTTGGGTTTGCCTCTTGCTCCTGCACCCTCTAGCTCTATTGCTGTTTTTCTAAGAGTTTATGTTGTTCAAATTAGAGAGTGGACTTTTTTAAAGTAAAGCTCCAAAATTTCCATTGCCCCTCAAAACTCGGCAAGATGTTCATAAGAAGTGACAGTCAATTCAGCTCCTTAACTAAGAGTCTGGTTTTGTCTTTCAGATTCTATGATGAAAAACCCAGGATGGGACTAGAGACATGTCTCAGCAGTTAAGACCAACGTGCTAGTTGCCAGAGCCCAGGCCAAGTGGCTCATAACCTCCTGTAGCTCTAGTTACAGGGAATTCAATGCTTCTGGATTCCTCAAGCATTTCATGTACACCCCCTTACCAATGTACACATAAATAAAAATGAAAAATTCTTTTAAAGATGTAATGAAATTTACTAAAGTCAATAATTCATTCAGCAGTACACATCAGTCATAGTTTGTGCATAATCACCTTTTAAATGCATCAGTGTAAACATGTTACTCTACTGGGGATGCTGTAACAAAGCATCGAGATAAGAGACACTAATTTCTCTGTTCTGAAGGCTGGGAAGTACAGGTCCAAGGTACTCCTCCCAGGATTGGGTTTCTTCTTGGCATACACATGGCCAGCTTCTCCATGGCTCTGCAAATTGCAAAGAGGTGAGCAAGCTCTCAGGCCTCTTAAGAGAACTAATGCCATCATGAGGGCCCTACACTCATGACCTTATTTAAACCAAGAACCCCATGTCTCCATCCCTAGTGCCATTACACCGGAGATGGAGGGCCTCCTAGCCATACGTTTCATGATGATGCAACATTCAGTTTCTGACAATAGCCAACCAGGAAATTATTTCCATGGCACACCTCCCAGGCACAATCTCCTTGTTCGTCACAGCTAGCCATTAACTAGAGGAGCTTTATGTAATTTTTAACTTAAGATATTTAAAATTAAACAGTGTATACTCTGGGTAAAATATATATCTTAAGAAAAGCTCCAGGGAAATCTGTGAGAAATTGTGTTGGGATCAGATGCCTCCATCATAATGAATGATGACCAGTGAACACTGTCCTATATATGTTCTGTCTCTCACTCCTGCACTATATAAAGCAGAAATCTCAATTTAGCAGGTTGGAGTGAGGTTAGCTCTTAGATTAGACAAGATGTTAGATGACTATCTTAACTCTTGTATGACCTCCCCCCCATACACATAGGACTTCCTTTTCACTCTGACTTTTATTCTTTACACGTGTGTCTTTCATTCTTTATAATGTGTGTCTCTATTTACACTGCCTCTTCCTATGTGTGAGCCTTATTTCTCTTTAATACTGTGTGTCTCTCTTTGTACTGTATGTTTTCTTTGAATATTTTATGGACATTTCAGCCTTAGTCTCTTTTCCATATACTATTCTCAAACTTAATTTGCATAGTGCATACGGCTGTTGTATATAGAGTTGTTTAAACCAAAACAGACACCTAGGAATTATTCTTAATTCTTTTCTGTCTCATCCCAAATATCTCTATGTTCTTTGACCTGGCTTTATTATTTTCCATGGCCACCACCTCACTTACACAGTATCTAAGTCCTATTGCTGTGAAGAGACATCATGACCATGGATAGCAACTTTTATTGTGAAAAAAAAAAAAGCATTTAACTGGAGCTTGCTTACATTTTCAGAGATTTACCTCATTATCTTCATGGTGGAAAGCATGGCAGCATGCAAGTTGACATGGTAACTTAGAGCTCTACATCCAGATGAAAAAGCAGTAGGATGAGAGAGAGGGCCTCTGGGCTTGGCTTGGGCCCTTGAAACCTCAGAGCCCACCCCTTCCATCCCCTGTGACATACTTCCTCCAAAAAGGCCACAGCTACTGCCAAAAGATACACCTTCTAATCCTTTCAAAGAGTGCCACTTCCTGCTAACCAATCATTCAGATCTATAAACCTATGGGGGACTTGCTTATTTAAACAGCTACATTCTACTCCCTGGCCTCCATATGCTTATAACCACATCATAATACAAAAATGCATTCATTCCACCTTTGCAGTTCTCATAGTCTGTAACAATCTCCATACTGTTTAAAAACCAAAATTCAAAGTGTCTCCTGAGGCTCAAGGCAATCTCTTAACTGAGACACCTGTAAAATCAAAATTAAAAATTAGATTACATACTTACAGCATAAATGGCATTATCATTCCAAAAGGGAGGAAGAGAGCATAGTGAGGAAATACTGGACCAAACCAAGACTCAAAAGCAGCTGGGAAAACTCCAAACTCTGCATTTCTGTGCCTGATGTCAAAACACTCTTCATCTCCACCTCCTTTCAGCTTTGTTGACTGAAACACATTTCTTTCTCTTGGGCTGCTTCCACCCCATTACCAGCTCTCCCTGGCAGGTATTCCACAACTCTGACTCCTCCAGCATCTTGATATCTCCAGTGAAATCTAGGCTTCACTTTCGCAGCTTCATACAGTGGCCTCCCTGGGCCTCTGTGGAGGGACAGACACTACTGACACATGCCTGTCCTCAGCAGCTTTCCATAGCTATGGAAGGAAAAGAGACTCTAAAACCCATTTTTGGTTGCATCCTTGACTCCAAAGCTAGAACCATGTGGCTGAAGCCACCAAGTTCCCCTGGTTGCTGAGGCTGGAACATGGGCACCTTGTTCATTCAGTCATGTCTGCATCAGCTTCCTCTTGTTGATGGCTTCTTTCACTTAATACATTTTTCTCTAATTTCTTTTCACAACAATCAAAATACTCTATTGTGGATATATACAATTTTTTCTTTACTCAATTATCTATTGATAGACAAATTCTGTATCTTTGCTATTGTTCCTAGTTTTACAACCAATGTGATTTCATTTTCTCGAGTTTGTAGCTAGATATAGGATAGCTGGATCACATGGCAATTTCAGGTTTTGAAGAATAGCTCTATTGTTTTTAACAGTGTGCAACAAACTGTATTATTACTATGTGTATGCACAATGTAGCCACACACACATATGGAGGTCAGAGGGCAACTCTAAAGTTGCTGCTCTCCTGCGGCCTTTTCATGCCGTGAGGCCAGTGTGCCCAATTTTACTTAGCTAATTTGTTTTTTATTCATAAGCTACTTTGTGAGTTCTGAAATTATTTGGGATGTAGTGACCCCTTGGATAGACACCATCCAGCCAATGTGAATTAGGCAAATGTTTCCCTGGTGATGCAGGTTGAGTCTTAACTGTTGTTCCCTTTGCTGTATGGAAGCCTGGTAGCTTGAGGCCTCTACTCTGTGAGTTTCTCTTGTATCTCCTCTGCCTTTGAGGTCCTAGTCAGAATACCCTTGCCTATGCAGATGTCTTAAAGTGTCTTTGTTGGTGCTTTTTTTTCTTTTCCTTTTTTGGTAATTTCAAGCATTCCATTTAGATTTCTGGTGTGTCCTGAATTGATTTCTGTACAAAAACAATCCATAACAATCTTTTGCATATAGATGTCTGTAGTGGAATTATGGTACCTTATAAATATTTGTCCTTCCTACTGGTTTAATAAAAAGCTGATTGGCCAGAGGCAGACAGGATGCGTGGGTGGGGCTATCAGACTAAGAAAACTTTGGGAACATCTCAGAGCAGGACAGAGACACTGTAGAGATACCATAGTGATGCTAGGAGATGCAGAGGAAATAAGTTGAAATGCTGCTGAGAAAAGGTACCTAGCCGCATGGCCAAACAAGAATCATGGGTTGAATTATATGCCTAGGCCCTAGGTTAATCAATGTAAAATTAGTGTAAATGTCTGTGTGTCTCTGTGAAACTGCTGGACTGCTGGACTGTCAGTCAAACCTCTGGTGTAGGCCCAAAAGCCTGGGCCAGAAACCTAATACTGCAGATGCCCAGTTTTCACAAGATTATGTATAAAACATACATTTTCCAATGTTAGTTTGTAGTGGTTTGATATTAACTGGCTAGATAGTGGCTTTGTTTTGGGGAATCTCCATTCTATTTTGTAGAATTGTGTATCTGTTTTAACACCAGTTTATATATATATATATGTATAATAATATATACGGTAAATATATGTATATATATATTTAAAGTCTGGATCTTTTATTTCTTTTTGTACATTGGGCTATGAATTCCTATGGAATGGGCTTTAGCAGCTCAGACTCCCTCCCTTTAGTTTTATATAAATTTTAAGATAGATTTGTTTCTGGGAAGAATGTCATTGTGTTGATGGGGATTGCTTTGACTCTGTAGATTGCTCTCAGTAGTGCAGCAATTTTAACAAGTTAATTTTCCTAGTTCTTAGACATAGACATCTTTCCATTTGCTGTTTCTTTTTAAGGTTCTCTCCCAAACATTTTAAATTTTTTATTGTAGAGGGCTTTTAATTCCTTGGATAAGATTATTTCTAGATATTGATGTGGAGGTGCTGGGCAGAGTGGGTTGTTTATATGTTAATGTGTTTCCATGTATGGTGGTACACGCTGCATGTGTATGATGGCCATAGGACAACCTTAAATGCCATTTCTCTGGCTGTCTGTTTTTATTTATTAAATTTATTTACTTACTTATAGACTCTGTTTCTCATTGGCCTGGAGCTTGCCAATGGGAGTTCATGTGTTCATGTATCTCAACCCTGTTCTCTTTTTTCCCACCTCATTACAAATTAGAAGTTCACCATCCTGGCTTGTTTGTTTTGTTTTTTAATGTGAGTTCTGGGTAATTGAACTCAGGTCCTTGTATTTGCAAGGCAAGCACTTAACTGACTACATCATATCCCCATGTCTGTCTAGTCCTAGATATTTTTGTTGCTGCATTATAAATAGGGTTGACTTCATGATTTCCTTCTCAGAAAATTTGGTTAATGTGTACACAAAATCTACTTATTTTTATTTTTACTTCCTTATGGATATTACATTTATGTATCTATTCTAATCATTTAATGGTGCCTTTGGTATAAATACACATACATATACATATGTATGTGTATATATATATATGTAATTATATATAATCACATATGCAAACAAGAAAAATTGACTTGTTCCTATTTGTATGTCCCACATCTCTTTTCTTGTCCCATTAATTGATAAATTTTTTTCATGCCATATTGAATAAGAGAGATGTGATGGTACCCTTGAATGGACTCTGATTTGGATTCCATTCAGTGTGATATTGACTGTGCATTTCTATACATCATCTTTTTCATGTGCATATACGATATAACATCTTTATTCTTAAACTGTCCAGGGAGAGACTTAATTTTATCAAATGCTTTTCTGTACCTACAGAAGTGATCATAGGATTTTATTCTTTGTTATATTGATGTGCATAAGTTGAACTGTCCCAGAGTGAAACCAAATTAATCATGCTGAATTACTTTTTGAAGTACTGTTGAATTGCACTGTAAGTATTTTTTTGAGAAGTTTTGCATCTGTGTTTATCAGGGAGATTGATCTCTACCCTGTCTCCCTTCTTCCCCTCCCTCTCCCTCCTTTTATCTCCAGCCCCTTCTTTCTCTGTCTTTTATGTCCTTGGCTGGTTTTAAAATCATGGTTATATTGGCCTCATAGAATGATTCTGGAAAGGCTACTACTTTCAGTACCCTAGAAATGTTTGAGAAGGATTGGCATTAGTTCTTCAAAAGAAGTTTGGGAAAATTCTACCATGAAGCTCTTTGTCCCTGGATTCTATTTGTTGAGAAACTTGATATCATGAATTCAGCTCTATTGCTTGTAGTTTGTTCAAATGTGCTGTTCTCTTGGTTCAGTTGTAGGAGGGCATGTGTATCTTTTCTTTAGGTTTCCAAACTTGTTAGCACATAACCATAATGATCCATAATGATTCTTGGTATCTATCATAATGTTTCCTTTTAACCTCCAATTGTAGTTGTCTTGGGTCATCTCTTTTTCTGTTGATAATTCAGGTAAAGGTTTTCGACTTGTTTTTTCTTATCAAAGAACTAGTTCTGTGTTGTCGAATTTTAAGGCCTTTTATATGTATCTTGGCACTGGTGTCATCTTTTTTCCCTACTAATCTGTTGTTTGGGTTGGCCTCATTGTTCTAAGGCTTTGGGGTGCATCATTAAATTGTTTATTCAAAAAAATCTTCCTAATGTCTACAGAGGCACTATTGCTATATAGTGCTCAGTACTGCTTTTGCTGCAGATCCAATTTTTCTTAGGTTGTGTTTGCAATTCCTTCCTTCCTTCTTTTTTTAAAATAAGTCTCTTTTTGTCTTAGTCCCTCTCATTCTCTCAGTGAAGATCTGTTCCTATTTAATCTAGTTGGCAGTTACTTGAGCTTCCCCCATCTCTAGCCACATCTCTCTGAAGATCTGATCAATCTTCAGTTACAGTATCATTAAATAGGAGTTGGTGCTTCTTTCACTTTTTTTCTGGAATTTCCATGATGAATTTGTTTACTTACCTGTGTCTCATATGTCTCATAAATTCTGCCTGTGGTTCTGGGAATAACACCTGTGTCTTGGCACACATGAGATAATCACTGGATTAACAGCTTGGTTCATAAGTACTTCTTCTCTTCTTCCTCATCATCATCGTGGTCTTCTTCTTCTCCTCCTTCTCCTCATATTCCTTCTTCTCCTCTTCACCTCCTCCTCTTTTTTTCTCTCTCTGCTTTATATCAGAAAAGCTGTTCTTGGGTTTAGAAATTCTTTCTTCTGCTTGGTGTTGACTATACTCTGGATTACATTTTATCTACTGACTAAGAATTTTAGCCCCAGCATTTCAATAAATTCTTCTGTGCAATTTGTCATTCCCACCATAAACATTTTTCTAATTTTATTTTGCAATCTATCTGCATTCTTTATATCTAATGGAGTTTTTATAGGATCATTCATTTTATTCAAGAATTGTCTGGATCATGTGATCAAGAATTTCCTCATCATGTGAACTATTTATGGACAATTATTCTGGCAATAGAGATACTATAATTTATTTTATATCTATAGCGATGCCTGTACATCTAATATAACAGCTACCTCTTCCTATTTTGGGAACAATTTTCATAGGAAAGCATTCTGTAATTTGATGGGGTGTGGGATATCAGTTAGGTAGTATGGCTTCAACTCTAGATGAGTTCACAACCATAATCTCTATGCAAATATTCTACTACAATAATCACCAGCATTGCCTTTGAATTCATTTATTGCCTGTGCTGTGTAGAAGTCCAAGAAGACAGTGTGTGAATGGACAGGGCTTCCAAATGGACAGACCTCACAGTGTGGCTCTGATATTGACATACTTGTGGTGACAACATCATGATTCTGATGCTATGGGATGTGCAGACTATCCAAAGGAGATAGATAGGTGTTAATCAAAAGTGACATTGAGAACTATGAAACCATCATCCACATTCATAGCTGTGAAAGACAAAAGAATCTTCCTCAGGTCATTCAGGATGAATGCAAGTGGCTGTGGGATGTGGAGACTGGTGACTAGGACTTTGGGATATAGCACGTGCAGAAGCTTCCCCAGGTAACAAAAGATAACTGTGAGTGACTTTCTGTACCATAGTACTCACAACTATGATTCTAGCATTGTATATGGCAAAGGAAACTTTCCCTAGGTTTCATGGTACAAGCACAATTGACACTGGGACTTTTGGCACAAGCAGCCAAGGTCCTAAGGCTGTAGGTTAGGGGGGCAAACCTTCCTCAAACTCCTAGGCAAGCATAGGTAAAATGGTAATTATAATCTTTGAGCTGCAGGATATAGCTGGGGCTTTTCCTAGACCTTGTGGGTTGAATGTGGGTAACTCCCAAATTTGTAGGAATTGAAGATATATTCTTGAAGCTAAGGAAGAAGAACAATATAATACCTTATTCAGTTTCTCATTAAGCCTGAATGATTGCATAAATCATTAAGATATAAGGCTTTGCACTGTGGAGACTGTTCTTAGATATAATGGGACAAGTATGGGTGATGCCAGAGCTCACATCACTCATAGTCACAGTTATGAAGCTGCAGGATGTATCTGGAACCTTTCTCAGGTCATATGGCTGACTGTGGGTGGTGCTGATACTTAGGACATTGATAGGCATTTCCTGCAGCCAAAAAAAAAAATGCAGATAAAGTTTCCCAGGATCCTTTGGAGCAGGCACAAGTGGTATCAGATCTTCTGACAACAACCACTATAGCCCCAAGGATATGGGCTACAGAGGTTCTCCAGGGCTGAGCTGCATGCAGGTTAGGCTGGGGGCTGTAATAGGTAACCAGATGGCTAGTAGAGTGAGAAACAGACCTATTGTTAGGACTACCCTTCTGCTGCTGTCATAGGAATCATGGATACTCTTTTTGTCTGGTATTCTCCCTGCCTACCAAAGCAGCCTTGGAAGGTCTGGGTTCTAGTTGCTGTGGGCTTTTATCCTTTTAAATTGCTTTTGGATCCCTATCTTGCACATTTCTAGGTTTGACTCTCTTTTTGAAAGGGAGTCTTTCCTTTGTTTTCTTGCTTTATTCTCCATGGCAATAGCTGGCATAGGACACTTTAAGTTTGCTCACTTCAGTCTCCTTCTTAGGAAAGGCATGTGGACTTACAATAGCCTCACTTGTGATGGCTTCTTAAGAATCAAACCCAAAATATATAAGAAGCATCTGTCCCCTGAATGGTGAAAGTTATGAACAAAGACTCATAGAAGATGATTTCAACTTAGGAATTTGGTTTTTTTTTAAGGTTATTTTTAGTTATGCGTAGGTGTGTGTATTTATGTGAACATATGTAGGTATGGACATGTGTATACAAGTGCCAGAGGCATTGGATACCCAGAAAATGGGAATAGTGTGAGATGAAAATTGTGCTGGGAATTGAACTCTGGTCTTCTGGAAGATCAACAAGTGCTTTTAATAACTGAGCTATCTTTCTAGCCCCTAAAGAAGATTTTGAATGAGGTGTAAGCATTCAGAGCTCAGCACACCTCAAGTGCTCCACATTTTACTCTTCCTCATCTTTTTTGCTTTTTTCCCCAAGTGACAAGCCCAGTTTGAGCTCTTATAGTACTATTCACCAGAAACCTCTAATGGACCAGATGTTAAACACCAGGTAATATTAGACAGCCTCTTCATAAAGCAGTTGGCAAAGCACTTTACCATAAGTTTCCATTTTATTATTCTGCCCTGTGACTGATCTGAGCTCACCCAAAGTCATTGACACATTTCAGATAGTATCAGCTTCCCTGATTCAGCTTCTCTCTTGTTATTTGGTTTCTAATTATGAGGTTTACACTATAGAGAGAGTTCAAGATTCCTTGGAAAGTTTCCTTAAAATGATTATCAGCCCCCACCCTTAGAATTTCTGATTCGGTGGGTGTCAGGTGACCCCTGAAAATTTGCATTCGAACAGTTTTCAGGTGACATTTGCTGATACTGCACATGGCTGAGCTGTAGTGTATGACAGCCACAGTTCCCAAACCCAAGCTTAGCTTCTCAAAGGTATAACCTGGGAGAATGGAGGAAATAATGCTGCTAAGGATACTAAAGTCATTGGATAAAGGCTTGTGCCTCACAGCTTCCCATAGACGACTCTCAAGTGTATCCTACGTTTTCCCAGAGCCTGCCTAAGCCTCCTCACTGAATAAACACACCATTTCTTTTTTGCCCACCTTTCTTCTCTTGCTCATTCCCTGTTTCGTGTTCTCCTTAAATATAAGCCATCTACACCCAAGTCTTTGCCTGAGACTAGGCTTGAGTGTGTCCTAAAGGAAGTCACAGTCTTAGGTCTGAATCTTTCTAGGGCCCTTGTGTCTAATCATTGGTTTGTCTTGGCATGTTCACACCTCACCCTGTAAGGGGCTTAGAGAGAAAAACTGGACTTAACTGAGACAAAGGAAAATGAATGTTGCGTCTTCACACTGTCTGCTTCCCCTTTGCTGTGCTTCTCACATTCTATTTTGACTAGCTGTGCAACTGTGCAGAGCTGCCTGTCTCCCACTCCACTTTGCTGGCTGGGTCTCTCTTGCTCACCATAATTGCTTTTGTGTATAAAATTATACTTGCTAAATAATAGGCACTTTTGAGCACTTTGGATTGAATGACCTGATGAACCAGTTTTTATATATCACTTACTGCTATAGCATACATTTATGAAGCTGTTTACAAAGCACTTTATTACAAAATTTCATTCCATTATTCAAAACCACAAGAAGCAGAAAACTCATTTTTGCTAATATTTTTGTAGACTTGAGCAAGTGGCTATTATGGTCTACTGGGTTCTTTGCTAGGGATTGTGAAACAGAGTTGTATAAGATAATTCTGCTGCAACTGGTGATATAGTTCAATAGTAGAGTACAGCACTGACGTGCTCAAAACCTCAGGTGTGGTGGTACATCCCTTTTATCCCCAAATTCAGGAGGCAGAGACAAGCAGATCTCTGTGAGTTCCAGGACAGCCAGGGCAATAGAGAGAGATGCTATTTCAAATGAACAAACAAACAAACAAAGCCCAGTTTTATGCCCAAACACAACAAAATAATTGTTCTCAAACTTCAGTGTGCATTCAGATCTTGATAAGCTATAGATTGTGACTCAATGTGCCATGTGGACTTCTGGTCAACACATATATGCACACACAAACATGTACACACATGTGTGCACACAAGAAAAAGAGAAGTTGATAATACTAACATTTGTCTTACTATTCCAAAGTTGTGGTTTTAATACTTCAATGCACCAAATGACCTTGAAGGGCATATTACATCATCCTGGACCCCAATCCCCGAGTTTCTAATTCAGTGAGTCTGAAGTTAGGCTGAAAATCTTTTTTTTTTTTTTAACAAAAGTCCAGGCACTGGTGATGCTGTTGACTTTGTAAAGCACATTGAGAACTACTACCGCAGAATCAAAGACAGTCAAGTACATGGCTGACTGGCAGTAAACTGTAGAAGCTCAGCTATAGGACCATTAGCAGGGAGGGTGTGGAACCAAGAAAGATGAGTGAAAGAAACTGTCCTGGCTGAAATGTCCACAGAGAGGTCCAGAGATGAAAGGAAAGTACATTTCCAAAACGTTCACAGTAATAAAGCACAAACAGAGAAAGGCAGTCACTACAGGACACAAGGTTTGACTAATAGCCGGGGTGTGAGGGCGGGGCACTAAGGCAAGAAGGGCATTGTCAAAGCAAGAGGGAACCAGTGAAGAGCAGGTCCAAGTCCTTTATGATATTAGCCAAGCAGATACTGACAACTTGCTTAAGAAATTGCTGGATGTGTCAAATAACTAGAATCTTTCAGGGTGATGACACTAAGGATATAAACCTCAGCAGTGGGTGATGGTGGGGGATTTGGTAGCACGGAAAGAACAGGAGTGACTTTCTGCCCATAGCACCAATAGATGGGGGCTTTGGCAAAGTTATGTTGTATTCATCACCTAAGTTGATGACTTCACCAAATAAACATAGACCAGGTGATTGGGATAGGGTGAGGATGAGGAAGGAGGATGAGGAGATTCAAGTATAATGGGGTTCTTTGGTAAGCAATTAGATGTGCAGTGCTTCAGCTTGGGAGATGTGGTCCAAGCATGAGGAAAGAGTGCTCAAACTGTACAGAGAGGATATTATGAGTGAAACAAAATTTATACCACATCTTAGATTTTATTATTATGTGTAAAAATATCCCCAAACTGTTTTCAGGAACAGAGGTCACTGATTCAGTCACCAGTCTGTCTTGGGCAGAGGACACAAGCATTGCCCATGTCAATTCTACACACTTTGAGATAGGGCAACCTGCTTACAGGAAGATGCTCCATTGCCAGGATACGTTTGAAGAGGTTCTGATAAATATAAATTACTTACATGCCTGAAAAATGATGCCACCTGTCAGCCAGAGCTCCAAGTAGCCTGTGGGCCAGAGGCTGCTTCTCTTGGGCATTCCAAGGATGCCTGGGCTTCGTCAAAGGGTGGTGTCTGGGTTTCAAGAGAACCACAATGAAAAGGTATCAGCTCTACTATATAAAGTTTGATATTGATTTCTTTTTTAATTATGAATAAAGTCATATTTTTAATCCATGTATATCCTTGTTCAAGCTCCCTTTCCCCTTCCACCCCTTCCCGTAACTCTCTCTTCTCCACATCTCTTTATCTCCTCCCCAGCAAGGGCAGGAGGTACCAAGGTCCCAATATTGTTCAGTTCAGCATCCACTCCTGGCAGATCCAGTTTCCTCACCCCAATGTCAAGACTGAGTTAGGTGTTCCCCTAGAGGGAGTGGGATCCAAGATGCCAGTCCAAGTTGTTTCAGACCCAAGCTGTTCAGTGGTTATGGTTTGCAGCTTGGATATGCTTTGCTTTTTTGTTTAGGGTCCACTAATGAGTGAGTATGTCCCCTGCTTCTCTTTCTGGGTTTGTGATACCTCGCTCAGGAGGATATTCTCCAAATCCATTCATTTGCCTGCAAATTTTAGGATACCATTTTTTTTTTCTTACTGCTGAGTAGTACTCCATTGTGTAGATGTACCACAGTTTGCTAAGCTATTCTTCAGTTGAGGGGCATCTAGGTTGTTTCCAGGTTCTTGCTATTATGGATAATGCTGCTATGAACATAGTTGAACTAATGCCTCTGGAATGTGAATGTGCATCTTTAGGGTATATGCCTAGTGGTGGTATTGCTGGATCCTTGGGGAGATCCAGTTTTCTGAGAAACCACCATACTGCATTCCAGAGGAGCTGAACCAAATTACACTCCCACCAACAATGGAGGAATGTTCCCCTTACTCAACAACCTCTCCAGCATAGGCTGTCATCTGTGTCTTTTATCTTAGCCAATCTGACAGGTGTCAGGTGGTACAAGTTGTTTTAATTTGCATTTTACTGATGGCTAAATATGTTGACCACTTTTTTCAAGTGCCTTTCAGCCATTCGTAATTCTTCTGCTGAGAATTCCCTTTTTAGTCCTGCGCTCCATTTTCTGATTGGGTTAATCAAGGTTTTGGGCTGTAGTTTCTTGAGTTCTCTATGTATTTTAGAGATCAGTCCTCTATCACTTGTAGGGTTGGTGAAAATCTTTTCCCATTCTGTAGGCTGTCAATTTGTCTTATTGACTGTGTCTTTGGCTTTACAGAAGCTTCTCAGTTTCAGGAGGTCCCACTTATTGATTGTTGTTCTTAGTGTCTGTGCTACTGATGTTATATTTAGGAAATAGTCACCTGTGCCAATGTGTTTGAGGGTATTTCCCACTTACTTTTCTATCAAGTTCAGTGTGGCCGGGTTTATGTTGAGGTCTTTGATCCACTTGAGATTTGAGTTTTGTGCAGGCTTGGATCTATTTGCATTTTTTCTACACACTACCATCCAGCTATGCCAACACCATTTGTTAATGATACTATCTTTTTTCCATTGAATATTTTGGGCCTCTTTGTCCAAGATCAGGTGTTCATAGGTTTTTGGGTTAATGCCTGGATCCTCAATTCAATTCCATTGATCCACAAGTGTGTTTTCATGCCAGCACCAGGGTGTTGGAATTACTGTAACTGTATATTATATCTTGAGGTCTGGGATGGTGATGTCTCCTGAGGTTCTTTTGTTGAGTAAAATTGTTTTGGCAATCCTGGCTTTCCTGTTACTCCAAATGAAGTTGAGTATTGTTCTCTCAAGTTCCATAAAATATTGCCTTGGGATTTTGATGGGAAGTGCATTGAATCTGTAGGTTGCTTTTGGTAGAATTGCCATTTTACTATGTTGATCCTACCTATCCATGAACATGGGAGATCTTTTCATTTTCTGATATCCTCTTCAATTTCTTTCTTTAGTGATTTAAAATTTTTGTCAAAGAGATCTGTTATTTCTTTGGTTTTAGTTACTCCAAGGTATTTAATGCTATTTACAGCTATTATAAAGGGTGATGCTTTCCATAATTCTTATTCAGCCCTTTTCTCTTTAGTGTATATTAGGGCTACTGATTTCTTTGAGTTAATCTTGCTTGTATTCTGCTACATTGCTGAAGGCCTTTATCAGCTGTAGAAGTTCCCTGGTAGAATATTGTGGATCACTTATGTATTCAGTCATATCATCTACAAATAAAGATAGTTTTACTTCTTCTTTTCCAATTTGTATTCCCTTAATCTCCTTTCGTTTCCTTATTGCTTTAGCTAAAACTTCGAGAACTATGTTGAATAGATAAAGGGAGAGAGGACAACCTTATCTAGTTCCTGATTTTAGTGGGATTGCTTTGAGTTTTTCTCCATTAAGTTTGATGTTGGCTGTCAGCTTCTTGTAAATTGCCGTTATTATATTTAGATATTTTCCCTGTATTCCTGATCTCTCCAGGGCTTTTTATCATAAAAGAGTGTTGGATTTTGTCAAAGGCTTTTTCCGCATCTAAGATTATGATCATGTGGGTTTTTTTTCCTTCAACTTGTTTATATCATGGATCACATTTACAGTTTTTCATATGTTGAACCATCCCTGCATTTCTGGGATGAAGCCTACTTGAGCTAGGTAGATGATATTTTTTATATATTGTTGTATACGGTTTGCCAAATTTTTTTTTTGAGAATTTTAGCATCAATATGCTTGAGTGAAATTGGTCTATAATTCTCCTTCTGTGTTGTTTCTTTAAGTGGCTTGGGTATTAGGGTAATTGTGGCCCCATAAAAGGAATTCAGTAATATTCCTTCAGTTTCTACTGTGTGAAATAGTTTGCGGAATAATGGTAGTAATTCTTCTTTGAATGTTGGTTAAAATTCTGCACTGAAACCATCTGGATCTGTGATTTTTTTACTTGGGAGGCTTTTAATGGCAGCTTCAATATCCTTTAGGGTTATAGGTCTGTTCAGATAACTAATCTGGTCTTCATTTAATTTTGGTAAATGGTACCTATCCAAAAAGCTGCCCATTTCTTCTAGGTTTTTCCATTTTTGTGGAATACAGATTTTCTAAGTATGACCTGATAATTCTCTGGATTTCCTGGGGGTCTGTTGTTATGTTCCCCTTCTCATTTCTGAGTTTGTTGATTTGGAAACTCTCTCTCTGCTTTTTGGTTAGTTTGGATATGGGTTTATCTATCTTGTTGACTTTCTCAAAGATCCAACTCTTTGGTTCATTGAATCTTTGTACTGTTCTTTTTGTTTCAGTTGTATTGATTTCAGCTCTAAGTTTGATTTTTTTTTTTTTTTTTTTTTTTTTTTTTTTTTTTTTTTTTTTTTTTTTTTTTTTTTTTT
>PVIH01002176.1:0-11865 GCA_004025045.1 Sigmodon hispidus | reverse complement strand
CTGAGTGTTGTTTAGTTTCCATGAGTTGTAGGCTTTCTGTGATTTCTGATATTGTTGAACTCTATCTTTAGGCCCTGGTGGTCTGATATGATACAAAGGATTATTTCCATTTTTTTTGTATCTATTGACATTTGCTTTATGACCAATTATGTGGTCAATTTTAGAGAAAGTTCCATGTGGTGCTGAGAAATAAGTATATTCCTTTGCTTTTGGGTGGAAGCTTCTGTTAATATCTATTAAACCTTTTGCATCATAACCTCTGTTAGACTCCTTATTTCTCTGTTGAGTCTCTGCTGGTTGATCTATCCAGGGGTAAAAGTGGTGTATTGAAGTCTCCCACTATTAGGGTGTGAAAATTGATGTTGGACTTGATCTTTAGCAGTGTTTCTTTTACATAGATGAGTGCCCTTATATTGGGGGCATAAATATTCAGGATTGAAATCTCCTCTTGACCAATTTGTCCTGTGATGAATAAGTAATGTCCATCTTGGTCCCTTTTAATTGCTTTTAGCTTAAAATCTACTTTGTTAGATATTAGGATGGCAACCCCAGCTTGTTTCTTAGGGCCATTTGATTGGAAAATCTTTTCCCAACCCTTTACTCTGAGCCTGTGTCTGTCTTTGAGGTTGAGGTGTGTTTCTTGTATGCAGCAGAAAGATGGCTTCTGTTTTTGTATCCATCTTGTTAGTGTATGTCTTTTTATAGGTGAGTTGAGTCCATTGATATTAAGGGATATTAGTGACCACTGATTGATGTTTCCTGCTATTTTTGGTGGTAGATTGTATGTATTTCCTTTCTCTGGGCTTTTCTTCTGTGGGATTATTGAATGTTTGTGATTTCATGGGTGTATCTGGAATTCTTAGTTTTCATTCTAATGCTTTCTTGAGGGTCAGATTGGTAGAACAGTTTAACTTTATCATGAAATATCTTGTTTACTCCATCTATGGTGATTGCTGGGTATATAGTCTAGGTTGGCAGCCATGCTCTTTTAGTGTCTGTATAACTTCTGACCAAGCCATTCTTGCTTTTATCATTTCCAATGAATAGTCAGGAGTTATTCTGATGAGTCTGCCTTTATAGGTAAGTTGGCCCTTTTCATTTGCAGCTCCTAAAATTTTTTCTTTGTTCGGTATGTTTTGTGGCTTGATTATTATATGGCAAGCAGATTTTTTTTTTGGGGGGGATTCATATCTATTTGTTGTTTTTTAAGCTTCTTGTATCTTTATAGGCTTTTTCTTCTTTAAGTTTGGAAAGTTTTTCTTCTATGATTTTATTGAATACTTTATCTGTGCCTTTGAGCTGGTATTCTTCTCCTTCTTCTATTCCTATTATTCTCAGGTTAGGTCTTTTCATGGTGTCCCAGATTTCCTGCACATTTTGTGTAATGGCTTTTTTGGTTTGAATATTTTCTTTGACTGATTTCTGCTACTAAGTGTTCCATTCCAGAGATTCTCTTTCATCTCTTGGATTCTGTTGGTTATGCTTGTATCTATATTTCAAGCTCTTTTATTCAGATTTTTTTTATTTCCATCTTTGCCTCATTTTGTGCCTTTTTTATTGCTTCTATTTCCCTTTTCAGTTCCTGGAATGGTTCTTTCATTTTGTTTTCTTGATTTTCTTTTCAGGATTTGTTCATCTCTTCCAAGTTTTTGTTTGTATTTTCTTCTATTTCTTTAGGGAAATTTTTTTTATATATTCTTTGAAGGCTTCAATAATCTTTATAAAGTTGTTTTTGCTGTTGTTTTCTTCTGATTTCTCTTCATTGCTCTGTTCAGGTCTTGTAGTTGTAGAACCACCAGTTTCTTCTGGTGTTGCCTTGTTGTTCTTTATATTGCTATATGTATTTTTGCTCTGGCTTCTGCCCATGGCTTCAGTGGTTTACAATTAGGCAGCTCCTAGTCAGTTGTGGCAAGATGGCTTGTGTGACTCCTGTCTCCTCTGAGCAAGGGGTCTGCTAGATCTGCCTCTGCTCTAGACAGGGTTCTGAATTTAAAAGGTCTCAATCCTTCTCTGATGATGCAGTTCAACATGCAGGCGGGGCCCGGTCATGCAAGTTCCCTCTTTTAGGTGTGACTGGAGGAGCCCCTCAAAGCCAAACCCTAACTCCTGTCTGCTAGGGAGATTCTGAGATCCGACCCTAGAGATTGTCCTCGGTCCCAGGGAGGAACTCTCTGGAGGGTGGTCCAAGTACCAGAATCTGCTCACATCTGGACAGGGTCTGAATTTCAAAGGCCTCAGTCCTTCTTTGCTCGATACTGATTTTCAAAAAACAATTAAAAAAAGTCACAGAATCACTCACTAGGTGTTTGTTTTCCTAGCCAGTTTCAGAGGGAGGAAACACATCTCTGCCTTGCTGTCTCAGTGGGAGGCATGTACAAGTCACTTTGTGAGATCATCATGTGGAGAGGAGGTCACTTTTGACAACTACATCTCTAATGTGACATGTTTCTTTTTTCTTTTTCTTTTTCCTTTTTTATGAAAAGCCCAGAAAAGAAAAGAACCTGACTTTCCTGGCCTGAAGCTTTATGCTCTTTCCTCTGTGGTCAAGGTACTTAGTGTTCACATGCTGCCTGTCAGGAGTGCAGAATAATAGGAGCTCAACCTTGGAGCCCAGATTCTGATATGCTGCCTGAGTTAGCCATCTGCACTGTGAATCTGAGAAAATGGTTCTCGGGGCCACATTGGTTTCTCTGACTATGGATGCTCAAGGCTGCATCCCAATTCTCAATTGCTGTGTGACATCCCTTGTGCCTCCTCTCTAACTGCACTCCACACAATGTGTCAAAACTGTGTTCCGCAGAGACACCTCAGAGGCAGGTGCAAGGCTTTATGGAGCGATGTGTACTCACTTTGCACACGCTAATCACTGGCAGGCTTTTTTGGGAGAATCTTTTTCTAGGGCATGAAAAACAGCATCTGACAATAGGCTGGTCCCAGCTGACTGGCAGACCAGCACCAGAGAAGAACCAATCAGTTCATTACCTTCCAGCTCAGTGACACTGCTTTAGGGAAAACAGAAGGTTCTGGAAACATCTTCCTAATTCCCATTAACCCTTATAGGCCAGGATATAAGCTCTTAGGCTATCAGCTTCTGGCAATGGATGAAAAAATAGCTTGTAGTGCCATTTGCTAGAATTTTTTTACAGCATGAGAAATAGGAATGGATCCTTTGAAATCAATCAGCTCTTGTGTATGCTAGTGAGGAAGGCCACTAGTCAGTTATGTACACATGTAAACTAAAGACTGATGTTTCCTTGAACTGTCATCATGTGTTCTATGTCTTTTTATCCATTGACAGTTTTGAGTGCTGAAGCTGTGCCAGGCATTTGCAGATGCAGCTGTCAAGAGGCACCACCCACATGGGGTAGTATTAGATGGAAAAGTAGAATGCCACATGTCAAGGACAGGAAACCAGGTTCAAGCCAGGTTCAAGACTCATAGTAATTGCCCCTGGCCTCTGCCACTGCGCCGCTGAGCGTGTAGGTGTAACAGAGATGAGGTGCAAATGTCTTGGCCTCTAAAATGACCTGTGCCAGCCAGCCTTTTCCAACCTCATGCTGACTGAGGATATTATAGTTCATGCTAAGAGGTCAGCTCCCTCTTGGTGCAAGTCTATGGGCCATGGCTGTCCCCACTGACACCTTCCATTTGTGCAATACCTCTCATCCTCCCTGTATGGGCAAAGGGTCCTTAAAATAACTAGGTATCTCTAAATGCTAAGTGTAGTTTTATGAACTAAAGATTTGGCCCTTCACATCTCAACATTCATTCATTGTCTAGACACCCAGACTCTTGTGTTACGACCTTATGCCTTCTCCTTCCTCATCCGTGTGGTAAAGTCATCTTACAAGTTTGTTGAAAGAAATCAAGAAAACCTAGGTGGTGATCCTTTGGAAGGTTGGTCATGTCTGACAAGCATCTTGATACCATGCATCTGAACCAAAGATAATCCTGAATGATAGGGTCTTGGGCAGAGTCTATCAGCTTGTTTAATAAATTAGTTGGCTGTCCCCAGCCACCACCGGTACTGTCTAATGGCATGACTGAGTAGTTGCCACAGAAACTAGCCCCTCAAACTTCAAATAGTTACCTACCTTGCCTTAAAAAAATGCACCCTGATTGCTATCCAATCAAGATTGTAGATTCTAATTGGGACATTTATAGACATGGGATACCTCTCTCCACTGGTCCCTAGCCAACAACTATCCTGTTTCTGATTTAATTGTTCTACAGTGAACCATGGGTACTGAGATTTTTAAAAGCTTGCAGGGAGCACCTATGGGCTGCAGACCCCAATGGGTTAACTGGTGCATCCTTAGTACCTTCCACTTGTCTCCTTCCCAATTCAACCATGTGACTTTCATTTTTAGATTTGGAATTTGCAGCTGATTCCTGCAGCTGCTTTGGGAAACAGATTTTAAGGAGAAAGTTAAAATGCACAGCTGAGAACTGTGACTCCCCCCACCCCAGCACATTTATATGCAAATAGCCACGAGCCTTGTTTTTGCAAGCACGAAAATTGAATCCCAAACTCAGAGATCTTTCTGAGCTGTTTAACCTTCCTTGTCTTTCCCCCGTTTGCTTTCAGAGGCACATTCCTACCTACCTTTTGTATTTCTCTTGCATGCACATGCTCAGCCTTTTGCCGTCTCCTTATTAATAAAAGCAGATTATGTTTCATTTCCACAAAGCAGTATTTGCTGGGAGAAATCGGTATTTAGTATTTGCCAAGTTCCACAGGGAAAGAAGCCTTCTACTCTGTGGGATTAAGATAAAACTGCAGGAGAAGGAACATCTGGGAAACTAAGAGTGAACATACACTTGTCCAAGGCTGGAGGTGTCCAGTAGTGATGCTAAGATGCCATCAGGTCTCTTTTCTTTCCCTAGTGGACAGGAATGACTTTAGAAGCACAGTCACTTGTGGACCTACTGTCTTGTTCCAGGGGGAAGACTCCTAACTCTGGAGAGTTTAACACCATTTGAGGGGCTGAGAAAAAGCATACCAAGTCGGTTCCTAAACCTAGGATGATGACATATGAATCAAGGAGTTGGCCTGGAAAATTGTGGAATTTTTTTCTTTAACATTTTATTTTAAAATATGTTAGTCCTTCAAAGAATGTACAAGCTCCAGTGAGATGTCTTAGTGCCTGGGAGTCTGATGATCCAGTTTCCATTCTTGGAACCCTCTCTCATGGTGGAAGAACAGAGCTCATTCCTCCATGCTAGTTTTTGACCTCTTCACGACTGTGCAAACACTGAATGCAATAACTTAGTTTTTAAAAATTTAGTTTTACATTCATTGATGTTTTACCTGCATGTATGTTTGTGCACCATATGCATGCCAGATGACAGCAGATGTAAGAAGATGGATGGGTCAGATCATCCATGGCTGTGAGCTGCCATGTGGGTGTGGGAATCAAACCTGGGTCCTCTGAAATTCTAAGTGCTCTTGACAACTGAGCCATCTCTCCATCTCCAGGAATTTGTTTTAAGTAGGCAAAAGGAGTCCCAAGTGGTGTTAAATGACTTTAATCCCAATACTGGAGGGTATGTGCCATGGAGGTGGTGGTAGTGGTGGTAGGGGTCACTGTGAGTTTGTTCTAGGACTGGTCTACATGGAAATTCCAGGCCAGATAGCTAGAGCTACCTAGAAAAACTGTGTCTTTAAAATAAAAAGAGAAGAAAAGATTTTTAAAAAGAATATGAAGGATAAATAATTAATTGGTGTCTATCATGCACCTTTCTCAATGTGCATACTTTCTGTTGTTTCCACAGCAGTTGTGTCAAGATCAAATGGGAACATTCATTGATACCAGGTATGGCTCTCCTGCTCTTTTCTAGGCTCTACAATGAATTTATTTTTCTCTTCATATTCTCCTTGAATTTGGGACAGTTTTCAGTTTTTCTTTGTCTTTAATGACCTTGATATCTTGGAAGTGTGACAGGCCTGCTTTTGCAGACTTCTCTTCCTTTAGTTTTTGGGAGGGTAGGGTTCCCCAGACAATTTTATTGTGTGGCTAGAATTGAGAACACTGACTCCAGGTAATTGAGGACAACACCCTATGCTTAGTAAATTACTGCTAGAGGTCATGAGAAAAGGTGAGGTAGTAACTGTAGAAGAAAGTGGCCCAATAAAGCCTGGATCTGCCTGTGAAATATCTCTAGAGCTTCCTTCAGGGCTGACTGCTGCCATTACTCTCCTTCCTTTCCTTATAATGATCTCACAGATAAGAGAATCCACTTGGATTGGCTCAACTTTCTCATACCTCACTGATATAGAGTCACCTTTAAAATTGGGTCATGTCGTCCCACTTCTGCTGAACACCACAGACAGTTGGCTGAGTGTAGACCTCCATTCCTATAAACTCTCCATGGCAGGGCTTGGGCTTAACCTACACTCTCCTCTCACTACAGTGGCAGTTTCCAGAGGCTGGGACAACCTCCAGGACATTGCTTTTTCCTGTGTGGGAAATTGTCAGGTGGCTGGATGCAAATAAATTGCCTGTTAATCCTTAATGATTTCACTCTGGTCTTGTTTCCCTTTGTCCAGTCTTTACCTTCCCTTCCCCTTTATCACGAAAGTTTCTATCTGCGTTTTTACCTTCTATATCTCCAGGAAGGAGGAGAACAACTAACACAGGCAGCAACTCTATACTCCTGTAGAGGAAAGAAACACTCAAGAGAATGCAATAAGCAACTTACAATCAGCTAAGAGAGAACTTGGCTTATGACAATGAAATCATACCGAGTTCTCTTTTTCTCTGTCTCCTTGCCTAGTCTCCCTCTCTGTAGATTGCAAGCCCTTTCCATCTTTCTATTAGAATTTGTCCATTTCTTCTGCACATGGTAATACGGCTCTGGAGAAGAGCCAGCCAATAAATCCTTCTCCAACAGAAATAGGCTAGCAGCAAACAGCTAAGTACACAGCCTCTCTTGTCACAGTTAAAAAATGGAAAGTTTGGGTACCCAGTGTGACCCTGGTAGATTTTGAAAAAGCTAAGAAAGTTAAGTTTCTCTCTTGATTTCTAAAAAGAAAGAATATCAAATATTTCTTCATAGGAGGTTCTCTCTCTCTCTCTCTCTCTCTCTCTCTCTCCCTCTGAAGTTACACCATTATTTCTATGTGCCAGGAAATGTGTGTGTTTATAACATTTACCTTCATATTAAATTCTTAAGTGGTAAATAATTGCCACGAGGTTCTAGAGATGACAGCCATGGCTATGAAGAGAAATTAGGCCATAAGGCTAATATTTAAACCTTTGTTTTCTAATATTCCAGCATTGCTGTTCATACTGTCTCATTTTTGAATAGCCCTGTGTGGGCTGTGCCAGCTCACAGTTGCTTTAGGGAATTGAAATGCACAGATATTCTGGCTTAGAAAATTGAGAATTAGCTGCATGGCTTAAAGATTCTCAGGGTGTTATACTCTTCCTAGCTGTCAAGGGATCATACCTGTCAATCATTTCAGAATAGCATACTTGTTCTCAAAGGCTGGCCCTGAGGGCAGCAGCAGCAACTGTATTACCTGGAAGTTGGTAAAGACACAAAGTTCTGACATTTCTTCCCTGGATTCCTAAACCAGAAACTACAAGACTTAGGGCCTAGGTAGAGGTCCATGATCTGGGACCTCTACCTAGTGTCTGAGGGTAATTTTGTTTCTGCCCCTAGTGCAGAGCTCCCAACCAAAGTAGTTAGGATAATAACTTCCGCATGCATAATTGATGTGTGACCTTGTGCAAATTAGCTTTTTGGTACCTTAGGTTGCTTATTTTAAGGGGTAACTACGCCATTGTTGTCAAGATAGAATTAACTTACAATTATTTGAATAGTGATGAATGTTATTTAGCATTAGATGTTTATATATTCTCTGTCCATATTAATTCTATTTTCCATTTATCGAAACAAAACCCTAGTACTTTTTTTTTTTTTTTTTTTAAAAAAAACTTTATTTATTTATTTGCCTTGGTGTTTGCCTGGAACTGGAACTACAGACAGTTGTTAGCTGCCATGTGGGTGCTGGGAATCAAACTCGGGTCCTCTGGAAGAGCAGACGGTGCTCTTAACCACTGAGCCATCTCTCCAGCCCCAACCCTAGTACTTTTTAACCTCTTTCTTTTTAGGATCCTTTAGAGGGATGCTGCTATCTCAGTCTATACTAGACAAGGCTGTTAATGAATCTTCTTTCATTGTGTAATGCCAATACCTGGTATTAGATGGGATGAAACTGAAGACACTGTTTCAGTAGTAACTCATACCTCTCTGGGAAGCATTTGATAACCACATGCTAGATGTCTGTGTCTTGTGCTTTGTCGATAAGAGGCCCGTGACCAGCTCTATGAGTCCTTTATTCTGGGCAAAGTAATGACTGCTTAGAGAGGCTGATCACTCAAGACATGCTGACCTTTACCTAGTGTTTGCCTCATGACCCACTACACACAACCGGAAGGTGCCGACAGGAGATTGATGGATAAGAAGGCCCACAGTCAGAAAAGAGCTTTGGACAGAAAATTGAGAAAGCAATTGTTATTCAGGCCACAGCTCAGTCTCATCCACAGGCCAGGGATAAATAGGAATGTTTCTTCTCTGGAGCATTTCAGAAGGCTGCATGTATAACAAGTGTCTTCTCTCCTTGGTATCAGAACTCAGCGTGAATCCTCTGGCTCAGTTTTTCTGGATTCTGAAAAAAGGAGAATTGGACTTAAAAAAAGAAAAATGAAAAGAAAGGGTGTTGTCTCTTGGTGGAAAATGTGGTAAAATATGTTTAAGGCATATATGGAGCACTAAGCAATAAATAAGTAGGAACACTTGAGCATGAAGGGTACAGGCACTGAGTTTGCTTCACTAGACATTGTCACAGCCAGTTTAACCAGAGGGGTCAAATTGGCATATTAGGAAATAGCAGTATGAAAAGTCGCTAAGGAAACAGATCCTTGTGTAAATGCAAAATGAGCATGTGTTGAAGTATAAACTTGGGATAAAGGATCTGGATGTGCTATTTAATAATTGGTCCTGGGAGTATTTTGAAGATGAAGTCCAGTTGCTTCTCACTAACTACCAAATAACAAAATAAATTCAAGTTGCATTAAAAGTATGGGTAGGAACATGGGACCACATATAAACACAGCCTGAAGCAGATGCTAAAAAGGCAAGAAGGAACATGTGGGCATCTGTACATGTTCTTATAGGTAGACAAAAACAGGTGTTCATTTAGGGACTAATCAAGACAATCAACTCTCTTGTGCTAGGCATCCTCAGTAAAAACAAGAAATTAATACACAAATAGAAACAAGACAAAGGAACATTCTATTTTACCGTATCTTCAAGGTTTTTTAAATTTTAGTTTAAATGTTATTTGTGTGTGTGTGTGTGTGTGTGTGTGTGTGTGTGTGTGTGCATGCCACAGTGTGCATGCAGGGATTAAAGAACAACTTTTGGTTTTTTTTTTTTTTTCCCCATCTACTTTACCAGGGTTTCTTCTGCTTTTTGCTATTCTGCATACTTTGGGCTATCTGGCCTAGAAGTTTCGTGCAATGGCCCTATCTCATCCTGCTATTATAGGGATGCTGGGATTACAAACAGACATCATGATATTCATTATTCTTTTAAGCTTATGCTTTTGTGACTGAACTTGAGCCATTAGGAGTGCACTGCAAGTGCATGACACTGGCTCAGTGTCAGAGTTTTTTTCTATCCCCCACTGGAGAACTAGAGAACAGCATTCATGCTTTCTCTATACACTTTTTTTTAAGGACAATTTTATTTATTTATAAAATAAAGTCCTTTTTATCCATGTATCCCCTTGCTCCCCCTCCCTTCCCTGTCAGCCTTCAGCCTCCCTCCTGCCCATCCCTCCATTTCCTCCCCAGAAAGGGCAAGATGTCCCAAGATGGATCAGCTCAGCATCCACTCCAGACAAGTTCTCAATTTCCTCATCCTAATATCAAGACTGAGTTAGGTGTTCCTCTGGAGGGAAAGGACTTTGAAGTGCCAGTCCATGGACAGAAACACAGTCTGATCCCTTCCTTCAAGGCTTCACATACTGCCTATGTCAGTGGATAGTTAGTTACCTTTGGAGGGCCTAGTCCTTTTCCTCATGTTTCTGTAGTTGCTGTTCTTGATTCATTGAGCTCCCAAGAGCTCCAGCCAGCCATCACTGTGGGAATTTTCCTCATAATCACTATCTGCTTGCTCCTATAGGCTCTCTTCCCCTGCTATCAGCTAGACCAGGAACTCAGCCCAGTGCTCAGTCATGTATCCCTGCCTCCATTTCTATTCATTGTTGAATGTAAGTTCTGTGATGGCACTTAGGGTGGCTATTCATTTGATTATAGGGGAAGTCCTGTCTAGGCAACACCTTCACTTTTGGTTGGAGACCTAGCCAGGGACATCCTGTGAGTTTTTGGAGATTACTCTAGCACCTGGTCTCTTTCCAATCCCACATTTGCTTCCTCTATTAAGATCTCCTCTTTTTTTTTCCTCCCTCCTTGTTCCTCTCACTCAGTCATCTCCTTCTCTCAGGATTTGTTCCCACCTCTTCTTTTCAACCCCTTATGCTTCCAATGAGCTAAGGAGATCTTCTCTACGCCCTCTGTCCAGTGTTGAATTGCTTTGATCAACTAATATATTGAGGCAGCACTCATCTCTGAGCTGGTGTGCTGACTTGTTTGGTTTTGGTGAATGAAAAAGGTGGGTTGAAAGCACCAAGCAGGCAGCAAGCTAGATCCTCATCAGACACAGTCAATTTCCTGATGGTTAGTCAGCCAAATTATAGTGCCCAGGAGTTAGAGTCAGATCAGTTGACCAACTTATACTCAATAATGTGTGGGCCAAAGTGATGACATGAAGTCCTTTCTAGGTGAGACTCAGAGTAATGTCTTCTCTTTTGTTGCTTCACACTGACCTTGGGGCTTCATGCTGAAAGGGACAATATCCTATGATGGCAGTTTAGAAGAATTCTGCTTAACTTAGAGGCTGTGATACAGATGGTAGCCAGATGTAGAAATGTTATTGCCTTTTCATGGGAGTCTGGCCATACCTGCCTATCACTATCATTAACTACCTTCACATAAAATAATGTAGCTCCATCAGATGCAGTTCCTGCTTGTTTGAGGCAGGACCAGTGAATGAATTCTCCCTGTTCCCTATTCATAATCAGTATAAATAGAACATAATTCCTGTCCAGAAAGGCAGTTCTTATAACTTTTAAATATTCAATTTATGTGTATTTTGTCTATATCGATGTATGTATATGTATGTGTGTATGTGTGTGCCTTATGACTGTGGAGGTAAGAAGAGTGTGTTGGGTCCCCTGAACCTGTAGTTATGGATGGTGGTGAGCCACCTCATAGGTGATGGGAACAGAATCGGGTGCTCTGAAGTAGTCAGTGGTCTTTTAACTAAGCCAACTTTCCACCCCAGTATTGCAGATTTTGTGCTTACCCCTTCTGCCTTGTCTTTAGGGTTAAGACTCAGAGCACCCTACTGGCTTACTTAATCACCATAGGCAAACTCATTTCTCCTTTAGAAGCCTCCAGCCAAGGCTAACATAAAAAAAGAACCCCCAGTCAGGAGAGGATCTGTCTTGCAAAAAGGGACATGCAAAAACTTCCCTGAACAAACCCTGAGCAGAATTTCTTCCTTCAACATACACTTAATGTCTGTTTCACATGTGCCAGGTCCAGCCTTGGAACTCAGGATTCTTTAGTGACTAAAATAAGGTTCTCACCAGCCTGTGGCCAAGAGAGCTGAGTTTAATAAGTTTTGTTGAAGTGAGTTTAATAAACAAATTATTTAAGTGCGGAGGATAAAGGAAGACTGGAGCATCCATGGAGGTGTGGGAGGGAGGACTGGAGCATCCATGGAGGT
>PVIH01002175.1:35452-200361 GCA_004025045.1 Sigmodon hispidus | reverse complement strand
TCTATTTGAGCTACTGAGTCTTCCACTTCAGAGATTCTATCTTCCATCTCTTGAACTCTGTTTGTTATGCTTGTATCTGTAGTTCCAGCTTTTTTCTTCAGGTTTTCTATTTCCATTTTTGCCTCATTTTGCGCCTTTTTTATTGCTTCTATTTCAGCTTTTATTTCAGCTTTTATTTCAGCTTTTAGTTCAGCTTTTATTTCAGCTTTTAGTTCCTGGCATGTTTCTTTCATAGATTTGTTCATCTCTTCCAATTTTTTGTTTGTATTTTCTTCTATTTCTTTAAGGCTTTTTTTTGTATCTTCTTTGAGAGCTTCGATGATCATCAAAAAGGAATTTTTGGTGTTGCTTCCTTCTGTTTCCTCTTCATTGCTCAGTTCAGGTCTTGTATTTGCAAGATTGCCACTCTCTTCTGGAGTTACCATGTTGTCCTTTGTATTATTATGTAATTTTTTGCACTGACGTTTGCCCATGGCTTCAGTGGTTCACGATTAGATGGGTCCTGGTCAGTTGTGGCACTCGGGTTTGTGTGCCTCCTGTCACCTCTCTGGTCAGGGTCTGATTCTGTCTTTCAGAGACCCCTGCAGTTGTTGGTTCACTCAGTTCGAGGTCGTGGTAGGTAGCCTTGTAAATTCCCTTAGCAGGAGCTGTGGGTGTAGTGACGGGCAGAGTTTACCTGCCCCTGCTCCAGAGTGGGCTGGGATTCTGCAGACAGCACTTGGTCCCGGGAACTGAACCAGAAGCAATGGGAGCTCAACTCTCCCTCCCAGGCTGGGATACAGGCGCTGAGGCCTCTTGCCCCCTCCTCACCTCTGGGTGGGGTCTGAATCGGCCCTTCAGAGACCCCTATAGTTTCTTCGCTCAGTTCGAGGTCGTGCAGGAGCTGTGGATGTGGTCAGGGGCAGAGTTTACCTGCCCCTTTCCAGAGTGCCCTGGGATTCTGCAGACAGCACTCAGTCCTGGGAGCGGAACCGGAAGCAATGGCTACTTATTCAATTCTTAATACATTTTCTTAATCTATAGAAATAGAAGTTTTCTCTTCCCTTCAAATGTGAAGCAGAGTTTACTTCACTGTTGCCATCAATGACACATTTTTCTATGTGATGACAAGCTGTTTAAGATCACTTCCCGTTTCTCAGGTCTCACAACTATCTTATTCATCCTTTAAGTATTACTTATAATTTTTCAATATTCTTTCCAAAGATATAAGACACAATAATTAGAAAATGCATTGTATTTAAGAAGAGATTCTAAAATAAATTAGTCAATCAACTATCAGTGGTGGTAGCATAGTTCATGAGCCATAATGATGTCACATATTAATAAAGGAGATATTGTGTTTTTGTGCTTTCAAGAGGAATTTGATATTCAAAAAAACTTCTACAAATGGACTTGAAGCTATTCTGTTGTATTCTCTACAACAAATCAAATGCTAGCATGTGTATAATTTAAGGTTTTGTAGGTATTGCATTTTGATGAAATTAATTGCGTTCTATTTAGACCAATATAATCAATTTTCATACCATTGTAGAATATAGCAGACTTAAATCATTAATAAGATGACTTTAAATATTTTTCTAGAAATATATATATAGATGAAAATCAATATTTAATATATATGAAATGCCCAACAAGACACATTCTTGTTGTAAAAGGTTCTGGCCTGGACTTTCCTGGCCTGGACCAAAGGTTTAGTCTCACTCTCTGCCCTGCTTAGCCTCAAATAATCACAGACAAGGCTATGTTAATTTTGTGTACGCTGATTGACCTAGGGCCCAAGCATATAATTGCTAGCACTTGCTCTCAGTTTAACCCATCTTGTTCAGCCATGCAGCTCCATAACTTTTCTTAGAGCAGCATTTCCTCTGCGTCTCCTGGCAGCTCTGGTGACTCTGGCATCTGTGTCTGCTCTAAGATGTTCCTGTTTCTTAGCCTGGCAGCCCCACCCATACTTCCTGTTTGCCTTTGGCCAATTGCTTTTATTAAACCCATAGGCAGGATAAATATCTACTTTACCAGCATAATCCCACTACACATCCCTGACAGATTGGCAATCTAATATAAACACAATATGTAGTACAACAGTTAATGTAAATTATATCATCCAAGCAAAACTGTTCAGCCAAAATAACAGAAATTTAAATTACTTGAATTCAAACTGCAATTTCAGCTACTATAGCCACTTTTTAAATGAGCAGTGGGTACCAGCAAGCTCAGGAAGAGCAGAGCTGCACTTGCTTGTCCTTCTCATTTCAGTTATATACTACTGTATAACACACTACTCCCTACACAGTAACATTACATATAAATAGTGTGCTAAGTCTATCAGTCTGCAGTCATTTCTCCTCTTGACTCAGTGTCTCTGGCCAAAGATGAACTGGAGATGCTGAGGCTGTGTTGTTCAACCTGAGGCTCTTTGTCGGGGAGCTACTGGCTATAAGCTGGGTGCCGAGATCCTTTTGTGCCCTATGTGCCTTCTTCTATAGACCCTCCCACCCCTTCCGTTTTCCCTGCATCCCCTGTAACTCCCATGTGCCTTTCAGACCCCACCTGCCCTTACAGTCCTCACCTCCTCTATATTCCCAGAGTCTCCCGTTATTTACAGGCTGTCTCCATGTGTGCTCAACAAGGTAGCCAGATTTATTACATACCTTCAGCATTCTTGAAAATTTAGTAAATGCTGGTCATTTTTTGAACTAGAGCCATGAGACACTGCATAGCAGAGCTACTGCCTGGTTGTATCACACCCCAGCACAGATTGGAGGTTCAGAAAAATACACAAAGGCATAAGCACCAGATGGCATGACTTACTAGCTGACATCTTGTAGATGAGTGTTCTAGGTGTGAGCAAAGCTCTCAACAAATACTCTCCCCTTCTCTTCCCACTCATCTTCCCATTAACACTATAAAAGCCAACATCCTACCCTGTGACTCTTTTGTCTCACACTTCTATTACAAACCTTTACATATAAAATAATGATGATAATTATAATAAGAGGCTGAATTAATAAAAATTTACCTTGGGCTGATTCCTAATGCTTTCCACAAAGATTACCACTGGAAGTTTCATAACTGTGTGCTGTCAGCTTAACACCTAAGGGGCAGGCTCACACACAGTGTCCCTGTCCATGCAAAAGCTAGGATGCAAGTCCCTGCCCATTCTTTTTTAATGTTGAATTATCAAAGCATTGAATTTATTAATTCACACAAATTCATGAGACAGAAAGTAAAACAAAATACAAAGAAGGATGGGGCATACTGAACAGAACTTTCCAGCCTAGTGTGATGTGTGTTGTGCATACACACAACGTAACTGCAGGCCCCTAAAGTCCAAAGTAATAGTATAGACTGTGTAATGGTCTTCATTCTCTTCTGTCCCCTCTCACTGTTGTCATTCCCGTTCACTTCTGTCCTTGTACTTCTTATGGATGAGAGACGTCCTCCTGGATGCTCGGCAAGCTCTGTTTCCACAGGTTGCCATTGAGACTCTGCAGTGAAATATCTGTCTAATCACCCAGGCATTCAGGACTCTTTCTGCTGGCCTCAGATGTATCCTCTTTAGTAATCATGGAAGAGTCATCTGTGACATTACTAGTTCCCTGAAACCTGATATGTTTGCATTCCATATTTTTCTTAGAGAAAGAAATCAGCTCTGACAAAGTAATGACCTCTACATAATTGTCCTTAACAAAAAGGTTACAATGTTCTCACCAGAACAGAGTCAGGAATCAGGGCACTTCTTTCTTCGTGCTCAAGTCTTTCAAACATAACAAATAATCATGCCTTATTAAGCACCTGCTCAATGAGACTGGGAAATCAGACTATAGAGGCTTTAAATTCTGCCCTTTGACCTTGTCTGTCAGATGTCAGAATGATTATTTCCACTGATCTTGGTTTGACATTAGGGTGCAATTGGCTGATCCTCACAATCTTCAAACTTGCTCTCAGGTCTCTCCTGCTGTTGTCTATCTTGTTCTATGTCTTAGATTTATTATGATTTATATACCATGTGAGGAAACAGTATCTCCTTTTATCTTGAAAAGGAACAGCATCTCTATGATTCTGTGCATTAATTCTCAGGGGAAAGGAGGAAAGAGCCTTGAAATTTAAATAGCCTTTTAGCTTTTTTTTTTTTTTTTTTTTTTTTTTTTTTGGTCTCTTTTCCTAAAACAGAACTTGGTCAAGTAGAGAATTAGATGTGTGAGATGAAAGTGTTTGGGTAAAATTAGTTGAGACTTTGCACTTGTGGGGAATGTTGCAGGACAAGTCTTATCCAGAAAAAGAAATGTGAACCTTAATAGCTTTTCCCAAGAGCAGGCTTAACATGCTTAGGTTGAAATGTAATCTCTGAACTAATAGTGTTTCAAAAACACAGTTGTAGTTGGCATTGCCCTTGAGTTACAAGTCTGATGAATTTCAGAATTGTGAATGATGTTTTCCCAGATGATGCTCAAATGAAATATGGAGGAAAAATTCTATTAGATCAGAGAGAGTATTAAAAAAAAACCCTTCAGGAGATGATTTAGAACATAAAAGAGTAGCCTCGAGATAACTGGCTCAGCTGTTCTGTTTGAAGCACTATGGTGCGGATATTGTGTGTTAGAATTTTGGTAATGCCAGTAGTAGCTGAAGAAAATGAGCTAGAACAGAAACTACAGAAGAGAAGAACAGAATGAAGACAGCAGCATTGAATCAATGCGTTTACACTAAGATTTAGGAAAACAAGTATACATTGCAATTTAGTAAATTATATTTCTAACTATAAACATTAAGTGTAGCACAAACGGGTCTCAGCTTCACAAAGGAGTTCTATCAAATCAATAATGTCACCACCATGTCTTTGGAAGTCACTAATTCCCCTTTGGATTAAGGTTGTCACGTTTCTGCTGTTTGTTTTGTCAATTAAAACTGATTCACAATTATAAATTTCAGACTTCCTGCTCTTGCTGTGCCTCATTGTAATCCTCATGACTTTATTTTGAATCAGACCATAAGGACATAGGGCGACACTTGTTAAATAATGAGGTTGGATACCCATCAAACTGTTTCAGTAGAAGAAAGAGAAAGGATGAAGGATAAGCATATTTAGATCTATAGCAGCAGGATCTGGGATGGAAAACCACTGCATGTACTCAGTTGTTATTCCAGTATTCACATGCAATGCATTTGTAATGATGTTTTTCATGGTAATGATGGCAGAAATAATAATGATAACAATAAAACCATAACTATGGTGTTTGACACCTGGTGAGCTTACAGATTAAGATGTAAAAGGATTTTTAAAATAGTTGTAAGATATCACAACAAAAATTAAAGCTAGGTGAGCATTGCATGACATTCAATATTTAAAAAAATCCAGCATTCAAGCTAGGTGATTAGGTCTTCATTTCAGATCGAGGCACATCATGAGAAAAAGGATTTGCATTTCTTTAATCCAGAGACAACAGAGCCTTTTTCATGCCATGCCAGACTTACAAAATGTGTGGTAAGCAGGTTAAGCAATTCATTTTCTAGCTGGGGTGTATACACTTATAAGGTTTAGTCCTTCCCGTCTTTTCTGGGTGGCTGAATGATGGCTAGCTTTGGTTCTGAGCACCTGCCTGTTTCGTATCCTATTTCATTGGAAAGACTACCCCTGCATATGAAAACAGTTGAAGTAGACTGCTTTTCAAGTCTGACACTCACCTATTTGACCCTTGTGCTTGCTGAGTAGATGGGGCTTTTGTGGTCAAAATGCTTCCTTTCTTCTGGGTAGATGCAGGTTCACATGACAAGACCCAAGCCTTGCCAAGAGGCATGCATGCTGGATTCACCCCTGAGACTGAACTCATTCATCTATTGCATATTTTTATATCAAATATCTACATTTAACTATCATCATTTTTCTCATAATGAATTCTCTCTTAGCTCAAACAGTCCTTCCCATAATTTTCTGGCATCCACACACTCTTAAAGCTTTATATTTTAAAAAGAACATTAAGCTAAAAAATTTTCTCTTTCTGTGATGTTTAATGTTGTTAGCTTTATATTTATGAATTTCTTCAAGAAGTAACTAACAAAGAAGTACATACTCTGATGTTTTACAGTGGTTTCAAAGCTGACCATCTAAACAGAAACTCACCTGCTGGATTTATTTCCTTTGCTATAAACACATCGGATATCTGAAAAATAAGGTTTGATGTAGAGCTTATTCTAGTATTTTTATATAGCATTCATTACTACAAGACAGAGTGAAAGAGGCAAGATTTTATTTTATTGAATGATGTTAGGAACTGCAGTTCAGTGGCAGAGAGGTTTTATTTTTCTAATTAAACTATTAAAATTATTAGAGCAAATCTAGAGCTGTCATTGACCCACAAAAGAAAACACATCATCTTATTTATTATAAAGAAGAATTTTTATGCTTTAAGTCAGTTGTATTTTTGTAGTTATCTCTCCTTTGTTTAAAGAACTAATGTACAGTAATATTTTTGCTTCTGCTTATTACAGTCCTCAAGTGTCTAGATATTATTATTGTTTGTAGTCAGCAGTGGATATTTATACTCTGTCGGAAATATTAGACCTGCCAGCAGTCAACTATCTAGACATCATGTTTGAATACCCAGTCTTCATTTGAATGGTAGTATCCTTTGTTTACTCATATCCATTTTTAAAGAGGACCTTTAGCAATTGAGAGCATTAACTATTTATCAAGGGAAATGTGGGAACACTAGATTCTGTTAACACTGGTTTGGGTTTCTCTCTGAAAATTTCAGGAGGGAAATACAGATACTGTGAACACCTTATGCTATATCAACAGTCTCAAATGAAGAGCACACAATATGTCAGTATCAGAAGCTTCACAGGGGAGAGATTTTTTTTTCTGAAGCCTACTGATGAACTAACTGATCTTTTGCTAGTGTTTGAATACACAATTTATGAATACCCCAAGTATATTATTTATGAATTGTTGATTCCACTCAATTTACCTTTTACTTATGGTTTCTCTTTGAATAAGTAAAATTAGTGAAGTTCTTTTTTTTTTTCCCTTAGATTTCCTCTGAGGTAAAATAATGCAAAGAAAATATCAAAAGTTTCCCTTATACTATTTTTTCAGCCTAACCATAGTCTAGACAATAGGAAAACTACAGAGTATGTGGGAGGTCAACATGACAAATATTTTTAAATTTCAGTACTGTTGTTGCTTTTTTTTTATGTTGTCTTGGTAATTTCTATTAAAACTAGTAAGGAGTTAAGGTGAAAAATATGGAAGATTTCTAAAATTGGAAATTAAATACTTTCTTTTTTTGTTTTGTGTATGTGTGTGGTTTTTTTCTTCTTTTTTTTATTATGAACAACGAAGTCACACTTTCTGTTCTTGTATATCCTTATTCAAGGTCCCTTCCCCCTCCTGCCACATCAGGTCATTCTCTCTTCTCCACAGCTCCTCAACCCCTCTTTAGGCAGGTGGCAGGCAGTCCCAAGGTCCCACTGACCCAGTATTGCTTAGTTTAGCCTCCACTCCTGACAGATCCAGTTTCCCCCCCACCCCCAACCTCAAGACTGGGTCAGGTGTTCCTCAAGGGGGAGTGGGATCCAAGGTGTCAGTCCAGGATGTTTCTGATCCCAAGCTGTTCAGTGGTTGTGGTTTGCATCTTGGGCATGCTTTGTTTTTTTCTTGTTTGTTTGTTTGTTTGTTTAGAGTCCACTAATGAGAGAATCCATCCCCTGCTTATCTTTCTGGGTTTGTGATACCTCACTCAGGAGGATATTCTCCAAATCCATCCATTTGCCTGCAAATTTTAGGATATCATTTTTTTCTTACTGCTGAGTAGTACTCCATTGTGTAGATGTACCATAGTTTGTTAATCCATTCTTCAGTTGAGGGACATCTAGGTTGTTTTCATGTTCTTGCTATTACCAATAATGCTGCTATGAACATAGTTGATCTAATGCCATTGGAGTGTGACTGTGCATCTTTGGGTATACACCCAGAAGTGGTATTGCTGAGTCCTTGGGGAGATTGATTCTTAATTTTCTGAGAAACTGCCATACTGCATTCTCAAGTGGCTGAACAAGCTTACACACCCACTAACAATGGCGGAGTGTTCCCCTTGCTCAGAACCCTCTCCAACATAGGCTGTTATCTGTGTCTTTTATCTTAGCCAATCTGAAGGGTCTTAAATGGTATCTCAAAGCTGTTTTGATTTGCATTTTTCTGATAGCTAGAGATGATGAGTACTTTTTCAGGTGCCTTTCAGCCATTCATAATTCTTCTGCTGAGAATTCCCTTATTAGATCTGAACCCCATTTTTTGATGGGTTATTCAAGATTTTGGGCTCCAGATTCTTGAGTTCTTTATATATCTTACATGTAAATAGTCATGACTTTGTAGCAATTTTTCAATAGCCTACAAAATAATGAGATTACTTAGCATAGTATCTTCTATTATCCATGTTTTGTGGAAAGTTTCATAAACTTCCCCTTTTCAGAGTTAGATGTATTCTATGTCTCATTCCCTCCAAGTGAAAAGAATGTGGGCTTAGATGGGAGACTTATAGACTCTGCTACTAATATTGGTTAGAAAAGCCTCCAGTATGATGCAACCCAACAATTCAAACATGAGCTGTCCACAGAAGACCTGAGACCTTGTATAAAGGAAGGGTTCAGTCAATAGGAAATAATCTAATCTCATTATTCCAACTACCTTCTTTTCTCACACAGAAAGAAAATTCTATTGATTGGCCCTTGACCCCAACTTGGGTGTAATAAAGAATGTGGATATTTTAATGATATGCCCAGAAAAACAGAATTCAGAAGTAACAGAGAGACACCATACGTTCTGCCACCACTGATGCCTGGTAAAAACTAAATAAATGAAGATCATTCTTATTTCCACGTTTATTAAAAAACTGGATGAAAATAAAAAGAATTTGTCTTGTTTTAAGTGACTTGTCATATTGGTTCCTCAAAGCTACAATCATAAATGCTTTCAAACTGGGTAGATACTGAAGATCTTCTAGCCTGTAAAAGTCTTTTTAAAAAATACTTTAAAAAGTTCCATCTTCAACTAATTTTGTTAAATTTGTACTCATCGCCAAATTTAATTAAATCTGCAATTTACTTAGATTTTCATTTCTCAGTGAGATCTAGAAATTTAACTACACAACATAAAATCTACATTACCAGTTTCTCAGTTTACCAGTCAACACCTTTTTAATTTCATGCATATTGAACTTTCCTGTAAAATATTTCAGAATCCAGTATTAAGGAAATGGTATATCAACACTTGTATAAATAAAACCTGATAGAGATAAACTAAGTGATATGCCCTTAATCTATAAGTGTCTATTCCTAGCATAGTATTCAGAACTTGTTTCCAAGCTAATTTGTCCAATACATTATGATGTACTTTACATAACCATTGTTAAATTTTTGTCACCGAAAATTGTCCTTTCTCTTTACTGCTCTAGAGTATACAACATTTTTTCATAATTTAAAGAAATAGTATTCATATACATAAATAGAAACAGGAAAGGCTTTGTTTTCCTTTTACCTGTGTTCATTTACTTTTATATGTATAAAAACAGACTTATATATAAATTGAATGACTGAAAGAAATGTGAATCTAATATTTTTCCCACTGTGCAAATGGAATCAGGTATTGACTGAATATGCTTTGGTGAATCCACACTTGCTGTTAATCAAAGTAAACATTTCAGTAAAATTCAAGGAGTACTAGATTGACTCAGCAAACAAGACCAGACTGTAACTGCAACAGACAAAAGAGTCATCCAGAGGAAAATATCATGCTTATGCAAAGACATTTGAATTTTTTTGGGAGGATTTAATTAACTGTGTAGTAAGTGAAATTATAAATTTTTTGACTATCAAAAGGTAATATAAAATGTACCAAAGTCTTATTGATAAGGACCGCTTTTAAAGCCAAGATAAATTTTTCATTAATTTAATTATCTCATGCAAAATTATTGTAAAGTTTTTCAAAGAGGATGCACTTATTAGTATTTGTTGTAAAAATGAGTTTCAGTTGAGTATCATAAACTATGATTTACAAAAATAAATTTTCAATTTTAAAATTCCCAGTTTCTAAACCCTGATAGGAAGCAATGAAAGGAAACCAAAGCCCTCTTCTACAGCGTTAAAATTAAAAAAAAAAAAAAAAAAAAAAAACCCACACAACTATTTGTATTCCGTATTTTAAGATGTTCTGCAGAGATCCATAAGAAAAGGAGACCTCATTCATTTTGCTGTCCTCATAAAAAGTGGCTGCCAAGAAACAGGGCTTTGATATTTTATTTCTAGTGAGCAATGGATGGTCACTAAACATAGTTCACACTATCTTATTTAGGAAAATATATCATACTTAAAATGAAAGTGCTTAATACACAGTGTTAACAGCTGTCTTTGTTTCAAGCATTGCTTCTTAACTTTCCTAATGCTGCAGCATTATAGTGCAGTTCCTCATATTGTGGTGCTCCTCAACCATAAAATTATATTGTTGGTACCCCATAACTATAATTTTGCTATTATTATGAAACATAATGTAAATATCTGATACACAATTTCCCAGGGACTTACGACCCACAGGTTGAGAAACACTACTCTAAGTATAATAATGAAAATATGGTTGAGTGTTAGAATCCTGCAGGGGCCTGGATTACAGTGATGGGGGTGAAGGAAGAAGAAGACAGAAAGACAGGTCGACTGGGGTGAGAGCTCCATAGGTATTAAGTGCTATGTACCCAAGCATAAAGACCTTACTCCCATCTCAAAACCCACATAAAGTACCACATGTAGTGGCACACACTTGCCACCCCACTGATTTAGAGAACTGAAGAGTTTCCCAGGATACAAGATCTTGATCAGTAAGCTCAGGACACCACAAGGAATGTTGGAATAATTTTTCAACTTTCACTGACCATCAGAAATAACAAGATAAAAATTGAGAAAGCGGAATCTTTAAGTAGATCTGAAGGGAGACAAGGTTTGTTAGTTGTCCTGCATTGAACCATTTTTGGTCACTTATTTATTCTTTCCAAAATTATTATTTTTATTATTTGGGAATTTCATACAATGTACCCCAGTTTCTGAAGTCCATGTATTCACTGGAACATGGTCAAGTTCCCAGTGGCTAGCTCCTTAAAGATCAACTAGGTCCTTTGAACCTCATCCCATCTCAGCCAGGAACCGTCAGTTCTGGAGTGCTATACTGTTGCATGTTTATCAGAATGTAAAAGATTCTCTTCAATGGCCTCCTGACTACAGAGGATGGGTGGGTTGCCACAGATGCCTTCAATAGCTCTCATTCTCAATTATGAGCCTGTAGTCCTCGATACCACTGTAGAAGATGCTTCCACACACATAATGGCTAGCAGCAACGCAGGTCATGGACTTCCACATGGTTTCCAGGGAAATCACCACCATCCATAGACATCCAGAACATGGACTTCAACATGTTCTTTGATGGCGGCGTAGACCACGGACATCAGGTGTGCTACCAGCTGAGACCATGCTGATGTTCATGGTCCACATTTATTGCTAGAAAATGTAAATGAGTATGGTCTATGCTGCTGCATGAGGCCATGTCTGTCACTTCTTTAAAAATCTGTGGGAAATCAGTGGCCCTTGATGTCAGGTCCCATCTCACTGCCTATTTTTCATTGTAGACCAGACCTTTTCTCGGTGCACAGACACCCTGAAGACAAGTCTTCTTTAAGGCCTCATTTCTAAGAATCTCTTATTTTCTTGTTTGTTAAAACTCATTTCTTGATCTTTCTTTAGATATTATACTCCAAATAAAAGGAATTTTGCTCATTCACTCTAATTCTGGTATGGATGTTTCACAGGATTTGTTTAACAAATATTTTGACCAGAAAATGTCTCAGAGGGTAAAATCACTTGCCTTACAAGACTGACAACCTGAGTTGGTCACACATTATAAGCCAGATACTACTGTACATGTATGTGAAAGGAGAGACAGAGACAGAAGAACTGCTTGAATGTCGGCAGGCCAACTGGACTGAAGTTCAGAATATAGTAGAAATAGCATGAGAAATCTTGTTTCAGTTCAGTGGAAAGCAAAACCAACTCTCTCTTCTCTGACCTCCATGCTCGCTCACACCATGGTATATGTGCCTCCACTCTAATCCCCCCCACCCCTACCATACACACCCTGTTGTTGGATGTTTATTAAGAATCTGGTGTCTTTTAAAAATTATTTAAGCCTTAGCAATAGATAAATAATCCAAAGAACAGAGCAACGAAACTAAAAATTCACACATGAAGACACAAATATTTACAGATTTAACATGTATTATTGGTCATAGTAATATTCTATAAAGTTGTCATGAACACTGTATTAATACTGAACCATGGCTCTTTTGGGTATATAGGGTTAGGTTTACAGATCTTTTTTTTAGTAATAATAAACTACATTTGCCAATCAGTTGTTATATTTTCATGTATCTCTTTGTTTAATAAATTAGATAATATATATCAGTTTGTTAACATTGGACATGTGACCACATGGTCATGCTGGAATAAGCTTTTCCATATTATCACAATTAATCAGAAAAGTGTTGGAGTATTGATGTAGGTGCTATAAATACATTTCATTAAGCAGATCAATCCTCAAATGCACCCACCCCAAGAACAAAGATTCACTATAACTCACATAAATATATTTTTTGGTTATAGAAGAGAAGGTCCTTAGGATGATATCTGGAGAGTTTGGGGAAGAATTCACACAAAAGGTAGGACTTAATCCTGTTTGAGAGCATAAAGTGTTTTTGACAGCAAACACAGAAGCTAAGCAGTGTGAATGGAAGAAGGTACATGTACAGGGGACTTCAATGAAGAGGAATGTCATGTACTTTGATTATGAAGGATGGGGATCATAAAGAATGCTGACTCCCATGTTAATCATAGCACAATTTATAATAATAATTGCACAAAATCACCCTTGTCTATAATGTATAAAGAGAAATGTATAGATAATGTGATGCTGATCTGATGTTTAAAAAACCTGTCATTTGTGACACACATATAAGCTTGATGGGTATTGTGCTGATGGAGAAAATAAGGAAGCACAGACAGACAAACTCCAAACAATATCATTCACGGATGAGATATAAAAAACAGAAGCAAGAAGTAGAATGATGTACTAGGGGTGAGGGTAAAGTGGAGACTTGAAAAGATAAAAACAGTGAGATAGGAGGTTAATTTCAAGAGAACTATTATATATGGTGACTACAGTTAATAATAATGCATATTTGAAATTTGTGATTAGATTTTAAATATTAGCAACATAGGAAAAGCATGTGTGAGAAGTAATGGGTAAAAATTTTTTTTTTTACTACTCAGTGTTGCATACATATACAATCTAAGTTAGGTTGATTTTATAAACATGTAATGATTTTGGTGTAAACTATAAATAATTGCAATAAAACAAACAGACATGTTTTATTTAATTCAAGTGTACAATTCATTCAGTTGGAGGCACAAATCTTCAGTTTGGGAGATGGGAACAAAACAAGACAGAAGAAAAAAATCCCTGTTGTGCAGGTTCTCTAGGTTTGAGGAATATAGAGAAGAAAAAATGCACAATGATGTATAGGGACTTCACCTTAGAAAGCTAAGATTATAGAGAGTATAACCAGAGACTTAACCAGTGACGCTGAAAATGAGAACTTTTAAATAGCTAAAATGGATGACTTCAAGACCATGAGCAGACAGCCTAGAATTCCATGGCATATTTTAAATAATTGAGAATACATTTAGGTATTACACAGGTCAGGGGGAAGTTGAAAAATCTCTACCTGACAGATTTTTTATTACTTTTGGGAATGAAAAATGAATCATGTTTGTGTTTTAAAATTATAATGAGCAAAGTCTTTGTTCTCTTTTTAAAATCTCCACATTTTTAATCTTGGAAATGACTAAGCCTGGCTAGTAAATGGTCTGAAAATCTCTTTGTCAAGGGAGTTTCTACCATTCCTCTTTAAGTTCTCAAGATTCATGAACCAAAGCTATTAGTAACTTAGAATTTTTGGTAAAAATTAAGGTATATTGCAGGAAATAAAATCAGTGTTTGGGGAATTTCCTCATGTCTTAGAGGGAAGAGTTCCAAGTTTCTGGATATACTCTGGATGTGAACATGGGATGCGTCACACTGATACTGATCTGCTGCTGATTGTCCCCCGTGGTAATGTGTGTTGGGCTAGTCTGACTTCCTCTTCCTCCCCACAGTTTTGTTGATGATGGATGACAGCTAGAACACTTCAGTAGCTCTGGGGAATACAATTGAAAGCTTCATGCTCTGACAAAACTAGCCAATGAAATATGTATCATCAAAGTCAGTCTCACTGATGCTCATCCATTCAGGGCAGTAAATTCTCTACACTGCTTCTCCCAATTTAAATTAGCTGGTAAAGTTCACTAGACCAAATTGCTCCTTTGAATTGTTACTTCTATGATTCACTGCTTGTTGATCTTGGCTCTTCAAATGACACTTCTCACACCCTTACACCCCTCTTAGTTTTATGCCCTGAAAACTTGAATTTTTGCCTGCTTCCTTGTGCAGGTTACTGACATCATACTCATATTTTTGTATAATTGATGGCTAATTGCCTACCAGCTTTAACTAGCCCAAAGAATTTAATCATTCATCTTCCTTAGGCTCCCTTTGAATTGTGTCTTCATCAGAAGGATGTCCTGCTTTAACCAACCCAGTTTAGTGATACCTTTTGCCTCTGTGACTACTTTTTAATAGATCAGTTTGATGTTTGTTTGGGATTCCAATTGCAATGGATAGCTTCAGTTTAAAAAGGGGGTGGGGGAGAGACGTAGAGATGACTCAGCTGTTCAGAGCACTTGTTGCTCTTTCAAAGACTCTACCTAATTCAGTGCCCAACACCAATATTAATATGCTCATATCAGCCTTAAAATTCAGCACTGGATTTGAGGTCTTTATTTTCCTCTTCCTTGCCCTAGTCTAGCGTCTCTTCCACCTCTGATAATTGTCTCTTTGTTTCAGCAATTTATTTTTTTGTTCTAGTCCCCTTCCTCCACTCACAAGTTTTTACTTCTTCTGAAATCCTTCCTATGCTAAACATTCATAACACCTGTTAGATGAGATCGTATTATACATGTTTTCTAATATCGACAACATATGTAACATATTCTCTTCAGCAGATGTAATCACATTCAGCATAGAAAGGCAAGAGTTTTAGAGTAGGAATGTTTGTGTTTTCTCCAAATTATCCTATACAAAAATTCAGTTTCCATCATGGGGATTATCACTGTGGGGTCTTTGGGAGGTGAGTGAGATCATGAGAACATAGCCTTCATGAAGTGAACTAATGATTTTATAAAGACACCTGAGAATGCCTTTGTCCAAAATCATGCTTACTCACAGGAAGAAAACTGGTGCCTATGAGTAAGGAAATCTGCCATTACTAGACAACAGGTATGCTGGCACTTTCCAGTTGGGCCTTCTCAGTCTCCAGAAGTGAGACAGTTTACTGTGGACTGCTTATTAGAGGGAGAGTTCATAGAATCAATTATTGAGGAGCCAAATGAACTAAGACAGGACATACAAACCAAATGACTATCTTGTTAGACATTTACAAGTTGCTGAACTGTGGAGGAACATCCAGAAAAGATACTATTTACTGGGGCTATGTTAGAGGAAAGCACAGGAGTCACGTAGAAAAAAAAATACCAAGAAAATCTGGAACCTATGTTTAACAGAACCTTCTGTCAAACTGTTGCTAAGCTCAGATCTGAAAAAGAAGCAATTTCTTTTTTTTTTTCTTCTTTATTTTGTATTTATCAAAAAAACAGTAAAAAGAATTTAAAAATGCCGAAGAGTTAACAATAACTATACAGAGGATAATAATCATAAGCATGGCTTATCAAGGGTGGAAATGCAAATAAGATTACTACACATATATTTTCTTTGTGTTCAGCTTTCCCTCTGAAAAGAAGCAATTTCTAATCATTTGTGTGAGCAGATTTATTTGCTGACTCACACACAAAGCAGGGTATACCAGAATAGTGAACAAACTTTTATTGTAATTTCTCTACATAGCTCTTTACACACACAATTTAGAGCTGAGAGTCTGCTTCTGAGCAGATTGGTAATCTATGGGAAGCTGATCTAGGTCTAGTTCATTGCCTTTGGAATGTCTCTACTCTGCTGAGATGTAGGAATGTGGAGATACTACTTAATACACTAGTCTATTGCTTTGCTATAGTTTTCTAATATCAGATGACTCCAAAGTGCATTAATTCACAGTGTATATACATAATATATTCTTCTTAAATAAATGAATAATGGAGAGAATTTGGAATAAAGACTAATATTGTATTTAGTTTCTGGCCTGGACTTGCCCCAAGATCTCAGCCCAGCAGACCCAAATAATCCCACAAAGTTTTGTATTAATTTTACTTTGATTCATCTAGGGCCCAGGCATATAACTTTCTAGCTCTTAATTTTTAAACTAACTCATTAGTCTTATCTTGTTTAGCCATGCAGCTTGGTACCTTTTCTCAGAGCAGTATTTCAGCTTCTTTCCTATGTTTTTGGTGGGTACACATCTGCCTGTGTTTCCATGGTGTCTTCTCTGGCTTCTCTGTGGCATCTCTGTTCTGCTCTTCCTGTTCTCAAAGTTTTCGTGTGGTAGCCCCTCCAACCCTTCCTGTCTACCTTTGGCCAATCAGCATTTTTATTAAACCAGTAAGCAGGACAATTATTTATAATGGGACAGAACATAATCCCACTACAAACTAAAATAACAGTGAAGAACAGCCACATGTCCCCTTCTTAAAATGCATCATTATAAGTATATTAGTTCTCATTCTTGTAACTTTTTTTAGTTTTACTCTAGTAAGTGAGTCTCAAAACAGGCATTTTCTCAAGTCCATTGTTTTAAAAATACTAATTACAAGATTATAACTTTCTTGTAAATTATGCTTTTTTTGTGAGTTACCAGTTGAATTTTCTGTCCTGTACCTCAGTTAGATAGGAACACATGCATGAATATGTGCATAGTGGTCTTAAGCAAAGCACATATTCTCACTGACAACATTGCTGACAATCATTCTGATTAGAAACTTGGCTTCCTGGATACATCATGATCTATGCCTAGGCTGAGGGTGGAATTAAGTTTTCCAGTTCTCCTGCAGAGGTATGAAGTCATAATTCATTTAATTTCTAAAGTTATTATGCTATTTAATTGTAGTGACAAGAGCAATAACTTTTAAACCAATGGATCTTTTAAGAGTTGGCAAGAAGCCTTTATTTGATATTTACTTGATATTCTCTTTGGATAGCACAATTGTAAAAGATAATGTAAAGACAAAAGCTACTAAACATTTATAAAAATAGCTGCAACTTATGAGAATAAAAAACTAACCAGAATATTAACAATTTTCTAAAATATTTTATCTGGTGCCATAACTATTATCCTGTTGACTCCATATTTTGTGTTCTAAATCTATTAGAATGAAATGGTACAGTAAAATTACTAAATTATATATATACAGATAAGGTGATGAATATTTGTCATTCTAGAATTAGAGAAATTGAAACAGGAGGAATCATTTCAGTTAAAATGTGTGTGTGTGTGTGTGTGTGTGTGTGTGTGTGCATGTATGTGTGTTTTGGTTAATTTTGTTTGTTGTTTTGTCAGTTTGATACAAGTTAGAGTCATCTGAGAAGATAATACCTCAGTTGAGAAAATGTCTCAATAAGACTGGCCCATAGGTAAGTCTGTTGGACATTCTCTTGATTAAATGTTAATATCTGATCATTCAGCCCATTGTGTGAACTGCCATTTCTAGGATGGTAGTTTGGGATGAATAAGAAAGCCTACTAAGCATGGAAGGAGGAGCAACCATCAATTACCATTTCTCCAAGGCTTTTGCTTTAGTTCTTGCCTCCAGTTCCTGTGTTTAATTTCTGCCCTAGCTTGTGTTAGTGATAGATAGTGACCTGAGATTAGCTTCCTCAAGTTGTTTTTGGCTGTGATGTTAATTTATCATAGCAACATAAGCAAAACAAACACAGGAGTCAAATATAAACACATGCTACAATTGAAAAGGAGTCTGAGTGTCTGACTCAGAAACCTCATAGTTAATCTAAGTATAGTCCTCTACCTGTATTAGTGTGGTATACACGTTTTTCCAGCACAGAGGTTAAGTATCAGTCTCATGAGTCTTCACCTGCTTAAAACATAAGCTGCAAAGGATGATAGAATGACTATAAAGATTGCCAGAATGCATGCAGAACTTACCACTGCTCCCATGTCTCCTCAGACATGGGAGCAGTGGTAGATTAGATTTAAAATCTAATTTAAAATTGGACTGACTGGTTTTTTCTCAAAAGCCGATGATTAGGAAATTTTTAAAGAAAACATTTTTACCCCTTTATTTATATGTGAACAGAGTATTATGGTTTAGCCTACATTGTCCATGTAATCCTGTCTCAGCATCCCAAATGCTGAATGTGTGAGCCATGTGTTCAGCTAAGTTTTTATGGTTACATATATTCTTTTCTGTCTTTTTTGTGATACTTTTCTCAAGCAGATTATTAAACCATCTAATGCTCATGGCCTGCAGGGCTTAATGGACATTCTACTTTGTTGTATAATATTTGTTTAACTATATAAAGATGTACCACATTTGATTAACACATAAAGATGTGCTGCTGATTTACCAAGCCTGCCTAAGGCACCTGATAGAGCTAATAAAAAGCTGAACAGTCAATAGCAAGGGAGAAGGTATAAGAGAAATTTCTTGGCAGTGACATTAAGTAGGAAAAAGAATTTAGACTCAAAGAAGAAAGAGAAAGATGAGAGATACCAGTCAGACACTGGGGAAGCAGGAAAATGGGACATACAGAATGAAAGAAAGATAAAAAGCCCCAATGCAAAATGTACATGAATAGAAACACATTAAATTAAGTTAAAAGAATTAGTGGGACAAGCCTAAGCTGGGGCTGAAAATTCATAATTAATAAAAAGTATATGTGCTCTTATTTGAAAGCTGTTTGGCAGCCCAAAGAAAATGCCAACTACACTACTTTATTCTCACTATATAGTCAACTAGTTTCCAAAATCATTCCAAGATAATTTTCTTCATTGGCTTCTGGTTACACTATTTTTATGTGTTACTTCATTTTGTCTTGGTGATTGCTGTTCACCTTAATCTATACTGATCCATTCATCTATCTTATTCAGAACCATGCTAACTGGTAATTTATAATTTTGTAATATGACCTAGTGTCTAAGTTAAAATTCTTTTATTCATGTTGATAAATTAACTTAGCTCTGAGGTAACTAAGAAACTCATTATAAGTATCCCGTGCCTATTCTGATGAAGATTGCATTGATTTTTATAGACTACTTTGGAAAAGATCAAGGCAATGTTCACTTATTCTATTCTGTATTATAAATACCACCACGATAGGCCTTTAGAATGATGGTAGCACCAATCCAAAGTCTTCATACGTCAAAAAATATGCATTTGTATTTTTAATGTAATTTTGTTCATCTGTTATTTACTTATTTTGTGTAAAGTGACAATGGTCAGAAACTTTTTAGACTTCTGTAACTTCTTTCCTAATATGAAATGGGACATTAAAATCCCAAAGGTCTTTGCTTACTTTCTGATATATTCTTTTATGTAGAGGAGAGACCTATGATGATCACAAATTTATTTTTCTATTGTTTTCAGTAGAAATTGAAATGTTCCCTTCAGAGGAATACCTCACCTAGTCTTGATGCTGGGGTGAGGAAAGCAGCTCTTCTGGAGTGGATACTGAACTAAGCCACCTTGGGACCTTGGGACCTCCTGTCCTTGCTGGGGAGGAGATAAGGAGATGGGGAGAAGAGAGAGTGACTGGGAGGGGCAGGAGGGGAAAGAGAGTTTGAACAAGGGGACACATGGATAAAAAAATGAGACTTTATTCAAAAATTTAAAAAAAGAAAAATATTTTTGTGTCTTATGTTTTTCTCATTTTGTGTGAAGCTTGATCAGTTTAGTGTAGTTATAATTTATTCATTCTCCCCTATGTTTAGAAATTCAAGTATTCTAATATTCTGCAACTTAATTAGTTTTCCAGCCATACAAAGAAATTACTTCTGTTGTGTTATTAGTAGCTATGCACATAGTCCTTGTACTAGTGGGAACATGCTTGGCAATGTCTTTCACTCATTCTCTCTCTCTCTCTCTCTCTCTCTCTCTCTCTCTCTCTCTCTCTTTCTTCTTTCTTATCTCTTCCTCTCTTTCTCTGTCTCTCTTTCTTAAATAAGCATGTGCACAGTGTTCTAGTATTTTTCTGTGTTGCTCTGATGAAACACTGAGCAGTGTTTATTTTGCTCCCATCTTCCAGTGCATTGCATACAAAAGACAGGACAGGAACTGAAGCAGAGGCCATGGGAATGCTTCTTACTGTTTGTTCACCATGGCTTCCTCATCTGCTTCTCTTCTACAACACAGGCCCACTTGGCCAGAAATGGTCTGGGCCCTCCTATACCAATTCCTAATCAAGGCAACCTGCCACAAACACATCAAGAGGTCATTCTCATGGAGACAATTTCTCAGTGGAGGTTTCTCTCCACAAGTCATTCTACTTCATGTCAAGTTGACATAAACTAACCAGCACCGGCAGGGTCTCACTCTTCAGAGCCAGATGGACTTCAGAGCCAGACAGACTCTGAAATCATTGTGTAGTCCAAGGGGCTTGAATCTAAGGTGATTCTACTGCCTCAGTCCCCTGAATATTAGAATTACAGGCTTTGAAGACATGTGTGTGTGTGTGTGTGTGTGTGTGTGTGTGTGTGTGTTTGTGTGTAACTGTATATTTGCCTGAGTACACTTATGGCTGTTTGTGTGCATGCCTGTGTGCTAAGTTCATGAGGATGTTGGAGGTTAAAGTCCTGTCTCCAGTGACTCTCTAAATTTTTGAGACAGGGTCATTTATTAAAACTGGAGCATGATTACTTGCTAGATGGACAGGCCTGTAAGCCAGTAATCCTCTTGTGTCCAAAGCCCCAGCACAAGGGACAAAGTAGTTCAAGCAGCCACCTTGGCTTTTAACATGGACCCTGAAGATCCAAATTCAGGTCCTCACACTAGTTCTGTGAATACCTTACACATGCAGCCATATCTGCAAGGTCTCATAAAGTTTTTCAGTGAATAAGGAATACCATTCTTCAGAATAGCTCTAGGAGTAAAATTGATGAATCATTCACATAGGTTCAGACTTTGTGGATTTTGCAAAGTATTTTTTATATGTATTACTGGCTTTTATTGTAACTTAATATTTTATGGGTTTCATTTTTTAAGAAAACTTGAGTTTAATATTTTATTTCTATTGCATACTTTGGAAATCAGGATTATACTGTGCCTTAAATTCCAATTTAGATGATAAAAGATTAAATTTAATCTGAGCAGTGGTGGCAAGCATCTTTAATCTCAGCACTGGGAAGGCAGAGGCAGGAAGATCTCTGAGTTTAAGGCTGTTCTGTTCTACAGAGTTAGTTTCAGGACAGACAGGGCTACCCAGAGAAACACTGTCTTGGAAAACAAATGAACAAAATTATTTGAATACTACATTTTTCTATTTATTCTTTTAGTTTCTTGAGAAATTTTTTATCTTCTATTTTTCTAGTAAAATATTTATTTTTCAAAAATTGTTTTATTAATAAATGATTTCTCCTTTCTTGTATCATCCCAGATATTCCTTAAATCTTCACCCACCCAACTCTATGCCCTCTCTCTTTCTTTCTTTAAAACAAATAGGCAGATAAAACTACAAAGAAGGAAAAATAAAATAAAACAAACAAACCCAAGGAAAAAGGGAGAACCATTAGAAACGCACTTATGTGAAAACAGACATCAACCCCACAAAGAACCTCTACAAAATCAGAAGATAACAAATGGCCATTTATCATCCTTTCTGGTTAAAAACAAGACAAACAAATTAAAACCTTTAAAATATTACCTTTTAAGTGCTCAGGCTCTGCAGTACATTATTGATATCTTTGTCACCACCCTGAACAACACAATAATGGAGTCTCCTGCTATCTAAATGTAACCAAACACCCATCCGTCAACTCTTCCTAGCACCTCCTTTTCCCAAATATCTTCTCTGCAAACAGTATGATACTACCAGTTCTTATAAGATCAACTTTCCATTGCACACATTAATTACCAGAACACTATAGGCTATTGTTCTGTCCCTGTCTCATTTCATACACACAGTGATCTCTACCTGCATCTGAGTTTCTGAAAGTAACAGAATTTCATCATTTGTAACTGAATGAATTCCACATACTATAAGTGAAATGGTTTGTTTTGTGATATTCCATGCTTTGTGAAAACTTGCTTTATTGAAAAGGAAAAAAAAAGTAAATAATAACAGCAGTACATTTCGAGAAAGGAAATAAGTCATACACTTCATTTATCCTAAAACAAAAGTCTATAGGTCAACATTTTAATAGCACTTGCTATCAAGTTATGCAATACACAAGTACACATTTCTCAATCTGTGTCTTTAAATGTATTCTTTCATACAGTCAAATCAAATATTTTTTAATCAAATCACACTTCATTTAAGATTCTAGTCCAGTGTGAAACAAACCCCACAGATTCAGAAACACTACTCAATTTAGAACTTCATTGAGATTTGTAGACTTTAGGTCTAATTAGTCTTGATAAGTGACTTCTTTAATTTGTAAGTTATTTTTAAGTAAGTTTATAAAATCTTATCAAAATAACAAAAATTCAGTCTTAAAATACAAATTGAGATTACGTAAGTACTGGATGGTTTAAATGACAACTCACCATAAATAATAAAAATTAATTGGAAATTAAAAATTAACCTGGTGCCAAGAACAGAGTTTGACTTGAAGGGAGGGTACTGGGGAAGGTCTTGTCAATGAATGGATCTGGAGACTATCCTCCTGAGCGAGGTATCACAAACTCAGAAAGATAAGCAGGGGATGTACTCACTCATTAGTGGACTCTTAAACAAAAAGCAAAAAGTACAACATGTCCAAGCTGCAATCCACAAACACTGAACAGCTTGGGATCTGAAAAACCTTGGAGCCCATTCTCTCCAGAGGAACACCTGACCCAGTCTTGATGATAGGATGAGGAAAGTGGATTCTCCTGGAGTGGATGCTGAACTGAGCTACTTGGGACCTTGGGACCTCCTGCCCTTGCTGGGGAGGAGATGGGGAGATGGGGAGAAGATAGAGTGACTGACTGGGAGGGGTGGGAGGGGGAAGGGAGCTTAAACAAGGGTAAACACAGATAAAAAATATGACTTTATTCATAATAAAAAAAGAAAAAGGAGAAAAAAAGAAACAACTGAAAAATACATGAGCTGCCCATGTTATGTTAAGCCCACATTGCTAACTTCTCTCAGGTCCATCTGCTTATTGTAATACTGATTATAACTTCCATGAAATACATCATTAATGTTTTGGGGGGCTAAAATTCAATATTAATATTCAGCTTGGCATCTTTCCTAGATTAACCTCTATAAGTTTATTCTGCTTTTGTGGCTTAAGTTATATTATATCTTAGTCCTCATGTTCACAAAGCAACATCAATTTCAAAGCACATTTTTTCTAATAAGCATACAAAATAATGGCACCAATATCACTTTATTTACTTATATAAACCCCACCCATATTTTTCATATGAGAAAAAAGCTATAATATTGTGTTTTAGGCCTGTGCTACTTGGGGTCCTCAATTCAGGCTCAGGAATGTGGATTGAAAAGACACAAACACTCAGGTCATTTGTTTAAAGAGAATGCCGTTTATTGAAGGTCAATCTCAGACTTATATACTGTGCTTTTAGGGGCATAGCACTGTATAAATTCTGTAGGTGGCTAGAAAATTACTGACCAGGTAAACAGCTGAAACTTCCTCATCTACCCTGCCCCCAGGCAGAAAGGCAAGGACTTATTGGAGAGGGTGTGGAGCATGGAAAGTGGCTGACAATCTGCAGGCTTCAAAGGCTCAGAGTGCAGGTGCAAGGCATAGCGCAGGCCTACATGCCCTGTTTCCAATAATAAAATTAGCATATGGTCTGAGAATAAAAAAAAAAAAAAACCTTTTTTAGTACTAACACATCTAAAGCTGAAAATGAATTATGTGCAGTTGAATGCAATGTGTTCAAAGTTAAAATGAATTATTAAACTCATGTGCACTTCAGCTTAATAAAATTTAAAAGGTGGTATTTATAAAATGTTCAAGAAAGCAATGCTTGTATATGTGAGTATAATAGGACTTCAGCCCTCAGTAAACCCACAGAACGTAGCACTGAGTACATAGAAAGCATCACATATACATTAAATTCTCACAGTTCGGGAAAACTCTCTAAATGTACTAACCTTGCTTTTTGACTTCTGTAGTACTATTTCTAGATAAATGTTCTTATATTCTGAAGTATGTCAACCTATATGTGTTTTTTGTTTGGTTGGTTTTTTTTTTTTTTTTTTGGCTTAAAATTTCACCTTCAGAAAGGTTTAGCATTACAGTGGCACCCTGGACTTTTGATTGGCTTAAAAAAAAAAAAAATGACCCAAGTGATAGCCTCAACAGAGGAGTTAAGGCTGTACTTGCCTTAACTGCTATGGGATGACCCACCAAATGTGGACCACTCCAGCTGGTAGCAACCCAGATTCCTAAAAATAGAAAATGAACACAACAAAAGAAAGATCATTTGCCTTTTGTAGGTCTGGCTTTTCCTTTTGTCATTTGGTTGTCTTTCTGGTGGTGGTCGATGTGGTGGTGGTGGTGGAGGTGGTGATGATGATAATGCTGCTGCTACTGGTGGTGATGATGAAGATGATGATGATTTTGTTGCTGTTATCACAACCAGTGTTTCTAGGCTTTCATAGTTGACTGAAAACCAGTAGCTCTCCTAGGATAAGCCTAGGTTCTTTCTTTCTTTTTTTTTTTTCCTTCTTTATTTTGTATTTATCAAAAAAAAAAAACTAAAAAGAATTTTTTTAAAAAAAAATGTCGAAGAGTTAACAATAACTATACAGACGATAATAATCATAAGCATGGCTTATCAAGGGTGGAAATGCAAATAAGATTACTACACATATATTTTCTTTGTGTTCAGCTTTCCCTCTGAATTTTTTTTTTCCATCCCTGTATATCCTTATTGAAGGTCTCTTCCCCCTCCCAACACATCTGATCATTTTTCTTCTCTGCAACTCCCCATCCCCTCCCTTGGCAGGGAGCAGACAGTCCTATGGTCACACTGGCCCAACAATGCTTGGATCAGTCTTCACTCCCGGCCAAATCCAGTTTTGTCCCCACTTCTGGGTGTATACCCTAAAGAGGCACATTCACACTCCAAAGGTATTAGCTCAACTATGTTCATAGCAGCATTATTTATAATAGCAAGAACCTGGAAACAACCTAGGTTTTCAATACTAGATTTAGACTGCCTAGGCACTCAAACACATGGACTGAGAGAATACAGGATTCAGGCCTTTCCAGTGTGACACAGCCATCTGAGGCTAATCTGACAGTAAAAGCTCCCAGCCTCAAGAACTGAACAATATTTTCCTGATTCTCAGCTTCTCAGTTATAGTTCAGGAATTGTTGATATTTCAAAGAAACCTAAATTAGTAACATTTCAATATACATATAATTGTGTATAATGTATATATTAAGTAATGTATACATTCAATTTATAAATTTTGTTTTCTAGAAAACTTCAATTAATACAATGTAAGAACCATATTTTCTTTATCCATTCATCAATTAATGGGGATTTAATTTTCTTCATAATCTTAGGTGTTGTGAATAGTGTAAAATAATTGTTTAAGTTGTGATAGTATTTGTGGGCTTTTGTCAAGCATTTTTCTCATTTACATTCTGAGTTTTTTATGTGCTTACATTTTCTTCACAATTTTTGGTAAAAAATTGTTCTGTTTCATCAACTCATTCAAATAACTCTAAGTCTATTACATGGGTTATTTAAATTTTATTATTCTCATAATTTGTTTCATTAAATCCTATTTATGTATATTGTTTCTTCTTTTGTATACTTGCATGTTATATGTATTTTATTATAACTTTCAGTTTAATATGAGACTCCTAAGTATGTGAACAAGTTGGTCTCTGATTCCTGAGCCTTCTCTTAGGGATCTCTTCCTTCTGTTAGCAGCCTTGTCTAACTTTTATGTGATGTTTTTTTCTTTTACCTTATTATAATTTATGTTGTTATGTAAAAACATCTTCTGGGTTGAATACTTATGGTTTATATTGATTTTCTAATTTACATTTTAAAATACTTGTTTCTGTTTAGATTATGCTTCAAATTTATTACCTATTATTGCTTTTAGATGTTGACTTTTAATTTAAAGAATTTCTTAATGGTTATTATTTTTTAAATCTTTAATAAGAGCAATATTTAGCAAATTAATAAATATCTTTTAAAAGTAAGTCTTTAAAGTATTTTTAATAATTTCTAATTTGTGTTAGTGCTATAGGATGGTCTTTTTGTGATCTGTAACCTTGTGCTATTACCACTGGTTAAGAAAGGAACTGTTTTAACCTATGATAAGACAGGATATAGTCAAGCGGGGAATCCTACCAGAGATACAGCAGAAGATAGGCAGAGTTGGGACAGACCTGGGGACTCTCTGGGGGAGCAAGATGTAATAGAACATAGGTAAGTTCTAAGACACATAGTGATACATAAATTAATAAAGATGTATTAATTTAAGATGAAAGAGCTATCTAGTAATACCGTGAGCCATAGAACAAATAGTTTGTAGTTAATATAATCTTCTGAGTGATTATTTTATAAGGGGCTGTAGAACTGTGAATGGGAAAGATTCATCTGGACACTAGGCCAGATGAGACACAGAAAAACATGTGCCTACAATATCACTTTACATTAAGAAATATAATCTGTAAATATTGTTCTTTGACATTTTTAAGATTTTCTCTATAGGTAATATGTTATATATCTAGCCCTAATATTTAACAATAGAGCTCACCTGAAAAAATGCACATTAATAGCTCACAGTGAAAGAAATGAACTATACTTTTTATTATTTAACCTCAAAAATATGTAAATATCTATCACATGCCCAATTCAATTGCAATTTTGAGACAACATAAATACAAATACATGTATGAGAATAGTGCTACAAAGACTTACAAGGCTCTCATTCAGAACTAGAATTTAAAGGATCAGTTTAATATTTATCATAAGAAAATTCTGCAACCCAAGACACAAAGTGCCTTTTAGATACAGAAGGGACGTTGAAGACACTCATCAGATTCAGAGAGAACTCTAAACATTATCCTAGATAGTCGTGTCAGAGGAAGAACCATTAAAAAAGAGGTAGAAATGAATATCTGCAATAGAATATAAACTGGGAAAAAGAAAAATGGATCCACAGACCCTTCATTTCATTCAGTATTTATTGAAATCAAAATTCCTCCAGAGTGACATAGGTCCCTGGTATAAAACAAAATCTTTTAATTTAGACAACAACCTTAATATTGTTTAGATTTGCCTAGTATTTCTGTAGGAGCTGCTTGTGTGATGTAGAACTCAAAATACATCTGAAGTGCAAAGAGTAATAAGTGTGTGTGTGTGTGTTTACATCAACTTATGTTTCAGCTTTCTTAGCTTCAAGCAGGAAAGGAAGTTCTCATTCCACTTACTGTCATCAGCTCACTGGACTTTGAAACTGGCTTAAAGCCCATAACTTTCTTTCATTTTTACTCTTGCAATAATCTGTGGGAAGCTGTGTGTCCTTAGCTCTTAATGAAAGACCAATGCAGGCCCAGTTTTATCTAGGAAGGAAAGCCAACACTTGAAAAAACGGAGGAAAAGGCAGACTGAAATGTTTTCCACTGTAGCATTTGTAATCTGTCTCCTTTTCTTATTTTCTGACTCCTTAGCTATCCCAACAGGCTCAGTGTCATCACATGTGTGCAGCAGGCTTTTTTAAAAAAATGGGAATTCGGGGTGGGAGGGGCATATGAAAATACATTTTTCATTAAAGGGACACTTTCCTTTTCCATTTATTTTTAAGTCCACAAATACACCCTATTTCTTTTTACTGTTTCGTTTTAGATTTGCCCTTTTTTCATTGGTAAACAATATTTTCTCTTTAATACAAGAAGTCCCTATTCTCTGATCTTGACATTAGAGTGAGGAACCTACTATTTGTATGTTTAGAGGAAGTTACTGACTACTGACATATCATTTTTATCAGGGGATACTGGCATACTGAAATTCATATATCCCCAAAGATTCCTGGGAAGCAGATGGCTGTAAGGACTCCTTCATATTCTCTTTCTTCCTGCTTAACATCCCCACTTAGTTCTATTTAAAACTTATGTGCCCTTGAAGGTAAATCAAACCAGAAAATACTAGGACCAAAAAGAAAACAATTTAAAATACTAACCAAGGATTGTCAAGAAAAAAAAAATCTATCTGAACTTGAATGTGCCATGAATTTCAAGCTACAAAGCCTCCTTCAAAGGCTGCTTTTAAGTGTCTGTGTATGAAGAACAGTCCTTTAAAAATTACATGGATCCTTTGTCTATCATTTTGAAGGTAGCTTATAGCACTGAGCTTACCTGAATCAAAAGGAAAACCCAAAGAAGACAATAATACCATCTTATAATTGTTTTCTTTAAAACAGATGAATACTCAAAATGAAAATTGACTTTCATCAGTTTACCAATTTGATTTAAAAAGGAGCACATGCGGAAAGAATTTTAGAAAATGCTTCCATTTGGTGGATTTTTTTCTTATTCATCTCTAAAACTGTGAATCCTAATAGTATGGAAGAAACCTTTTTGTTGTTGGCCTCATGGTTCAACTGTCACTTGTTAGTAGAAGTAGAAGTAGATATGTAAAATAGAGGCATGCTCTCTAAGAATTTGTTTCTGTCATTAAAAAAAAGGGGGGGGGGAACATACATTTTAAGCACTTTGGTAACTTAGGGATATTGAAAGGGAACAACTTATCTGTAGATACCCTGTGATTTGGTCCCTTTTTGACCATTGGCATTTCATTTCCTATTTGATTCTCTTCAGTGGGCACATTATTAAAGTCTTTGTTTTATCTAGAAACTAGTAACAGAAAATAATCCTGGTTTTCTATGCCATGAACACCAAACCATGAACACCAAAGCAACACGCTTTCAGTCTCAGACTTTGAGGCCATGACCTCCAGTCCCAAACAAGTTTCCCTTCTGCATTTCTTGTTATTTGTAAGTAAAATTGTGATCCATTGGGTTTCATAACATGGGAATTATGGAGTCACTTTTACCATTTTGTGCTTATTTCTTATATGTGAGTTGATAAAATATTTTATGGCATGTGCTAAAAATTACCAAGGTATTCTTATGTATAGAGCTGTTTTAAATGTGGCCATAGACAATTCTTAAGCAAATTGTTGCCCTATAGCTTGGCCCCCTGTAATTTCAACACAAGAGGGAAGTGTTGTTATTCTCATGTCCAAATTTGCCCCTGGCCACTGAATGTCTGCAGCACTATAGCAAACACAGATCACCATGAGGGAGTAAGAGTTTTTATTTATTTTTCCATAGCAAAACAACCAATAAGAGAGGGCTGTAATTATAATATAATTAAATAATTGGAAATAATTGCCCAATAGTAATTTCTTTCAACATATTAAAAGCTTAGCACTATGTGGCCAGGAAATAACCCCCTTCCTGATTCTGGGCAAGTACTTCCTATGTGGTGAACTGTTTCCAAGTTCTTCTTACTTTATAGTACATGTCAAGAATATATAAGCTTATACTCAGTATTGACCTGTGAAAACCTCTCACCAACAGGCTCCATGAACATAGAAAATTTACCAAATGCAAATTTTAAGATATTTTGCCTATTCCTACACATAAAATACTTATTGTGAATCAGGAAGAAGAAGTAATATGGAATCTTCCTTAAAAAATAATGATCTGAAAAAACCATTTAAAGATGTTTAACAAAACACAGATATGTGTCTTCTTCACTCTGAGTTACTTGGATCAAGAGCATAGACTCTTTAGTATATTTACTAGGTAAACCAGGAAAAAAACAAATCTACATTTTAACATCAGCCTTTTAATCTAAAACCTGTCAACTCAGCTTTGTAATTCTTACTGCATATGAAATGTTTAGTCCTGGGTTCTTCCTGCCTTAAACCTTCCCATAACAACAGGGTGGTATTTAGGGAAAGGCTTCATCCTGGGTTATGATGCCTGAGGCCACCAAGGTCCCAAATGACACATAATTGAAATAGCCGAGTGTCAGAGGGAAATTCTGAGTTGGAAGCAAGGTTGTGTTTCCAAAACAATGGCTGCAACACAAGCATTCCTGAGTGAGTTTCTTTCTTCTCTTTCTCTTTTCTCTAACATTCTAGAATTTACTGTAGAGGGATTTGTACCTTCATTGATCTTTCTATCTCGTATATGCCATATTTCTGTCTACTACATCTATAATTTACTTTCTATGATGAGCTATTAAAATACATAGAATTGTGTTCAGAATAGAATTTTACCCAATAGCCAATGTAGTCAAATTTCAACATTTTGCTGAGTTGGATTTAGGTATTTTTAGAGAAATCAAACGGTACTGAAAATGTTATAGTTTTCCATATTCTTATGCTCTGCTATGCATCTTGGTGGAAGCTCTGGCTTAAATTAAGTGCTTTACTTCACCAGAAATTTTTATATGTTTACTACTTACACATGAATATTTACATATGAGTGTAAATATTCATAAGCAGTATCACTTGCTTTTTTAAACTTGATAAATATTGTAAAATTCTGTTTGCATTTCTAAAATGTTTGAGTTCCTTTTCTTTGAAGTTATGATTCTGAGATCTTTATGTTGATACACAGCACGCCTTATTTCAATGTCTGTATCCACTGTGAGGCTGAATTTCAATTTATATGTTCTGCCTGACAAGAACATGTAGAGTTTTCTTTCGTTCTTATAACTAATCCTGCAGTATACATTCTTAAAAACATCTACCATACCATTCATTATCCCACATGGAAACGTTTCTCCAAGTTATATATTACTTACAGAAATTTGATTCTCAGATTATGTACATTTTCACCCATCAACACTACCCAATCATTCTCCACGATGTGTGTTAAAACCACGCATACTAGTATATTAGTACAAGTTTCTGTATTAATGAAAAGACCCTTTATTTATAACTCTCTTTCTGGGTAAGAGTTTCTCAATGAATTGTACCAGTCAGTAAAGGAAGCATGAGGGTCTGACAGAGCCTTTTCATTCTCAGCTAAATAGTGCACTCTTGATTTTTCTTGTTAGATAATATCCAAGTACCTTTTTGTTCTCAACAGTTACTACTGCATTTTCTCAATCATTATCCTTGTATTTTATTCACAGCAATGAGTTATGCCCGATCTAGGACCTGAAGTTCTGTGAGATAGCAAAAGTTCCTTTCCACCTCAACTCAGCTAAGATGTTAATATTCTATCCTCCAATTAATGGCATGATGAAAAATGAAACTCTGTTAAGTTGTTAACTCATGAGTGTAGACTTTTGAAAACTGGATTTGTGCCTTTCAAAAAGTGGACCAAAGGGTTTGGTTGACTCTTCTATAACATAAGAATACGATGCAAAGGCAAAGTGGCCCTGGCCATCTACAGAAACTACCAGTACCTTGAATGTCATGGACTTACCAGCCACTTAACACTGAGAAAAAAATTCTTATGCAAACAAGCTACCTCAGGCTTTACAAACTATTTCTATTGACTCATGTTTGAAGTTTGTCAGATATATCACAGAACTTTAAAGGTTTTTCACACAGTATCTATAGATGTGTGTGAAAATATTGTACTTGTAAATATAAAATATATTTTCTGAGTATGCTAAGTTGGAAAAAAATCTAAGAACCTATAATAAAGCTTCATCTAAACTTCTTTAATAAGTTATATTAATATATATCATATATTAATCACCATATTGATTCAGGTGAATATTTTGAACTTTGACTTTAAGATAGCAGTTACTTCTGATAATTTTGTTCCCTTCAGAAAGAAAACTAAATTATATCACTTATAATTGTAATAAATGGGAGCTTATATAACTGTATCAGATGGGAGAGATGCTTTTTGTTGGTGATTCACAAATGAAATTATTAAATGCTTACAATAAAAAAATCTATTTAAAGACTTCAGGAATATCTTCTTTTATTTTGTTTTGGTCAATTTACCATAGAAAATCTTCTTGCCATATTTGAAGTTATAAAAAGAAAATTTTTATACATACAACACTGTTTATAATAATAGAACAAACACTGAAGATCATGTTTTATTACAATACAAACAAAATATACAATTAAAAGTTTTAATTATACTACGAGACCATATTTTTTTTTTGAGGAGAAAGATTAAAAATTGATTCCTAAGCACTGACAATGCTAGAATTAAAATTAACTGTGAATTCTGACAAGTTTTTTTCTTTCCCAGAAAGTTCTGTTTCAAATTTTTTACAAGCACTTTATATTACAAAATAATTAAGCAAGAGTTACAAAACTTGTGCATTCTTCTGTACTTAAAATTTTCATTTCCAGAATCTTGGAATTTAAAATCTTATACCTTTTTTAACCTCACATACAAACTGAAAAATGTAATATTGTGATCATCTACTATGAGAAAACATATATATATTTTATTTTTTTAAAAAAAATCTATCCATCTCCCAGAAGGCTTTTCAGCTAAAACATCCTGTGACAAATGTCATTACAGATGTAACAAATGTCGCTAAAAATGTTACACTTTGAAGAGTTACACTTTCTTTATCTTAGTGAGGTGTGTGAGGTACACCTTAGATGCATGTTTAAGAAAAAAAGTCACAGTGTACTGAATGGTTTATTCTTTCCTGTGAATGAAATGACACAACTCAGTTTGGTTGTGTTCTTCCAGCAAGAAGTCACACTTGCTATCTGCTAACTGAAGATACCAATTCAGTAGGAATATCTAAGATACAAAGAGTCAAGTTAGAGAACTAGAGAATGCTTCAAATATGTGACCATTCCATGACCACCATTTTGTCATGTCAGTATGTAAGTCTTACTTTGAACAAAAGTTGCTGGGATTGTAAATGACACCTGAAGACTTGTTATGGCTTCTACAAATTGCTCATGTTTTCTATGACTATTTTGCATTTTGTTAATTTTTACTTTCTTCTTAAATGTTTGCTCAATTATGTGAATGTAGGCTTTTGAGCTCTTTGAAATAGGAAAAAAAGATTTTACAAAAAATGATTATTTAGATTACCCATTTCTAAACAAACTCTTAAAATTTCCAATAAATTAAATGCAAATAAATTCATCTGGGCATAATTCCACTTAGCAGCACAAATGACTGGAATAAAAATTCTGTAAAAAACACACAAGAAAGTTAAAGACATGTATTGAAGACTCAGAAAAGTATATAAAAATTTTATAAGTAGATATTTTAGAGGTTTTTTCTGAGAGATCTGGTGTTTTTGAATATTTGAAAGTTTGAGCAATAGTTTGCTTTTTGTTATGCCAATAGTTTGTTCATGCTCAGAAAAGAGGTAAACATTGCATTCGTCAGTAGAGAGTATTCACACTTTTCTAAGTGTTCTGAACAAGTAATAAACTGTAGTTTAGATACAATTTGTATTTTAAAATACACATAAATCTTATTCCCACTTTTATTATGTAACCTTATTTTACTAATAGTTTTTCATAATATATTTTTTCATCATTAGTAGTTTTGTATACAAAGCAACTATAATTTTATTTTAAACTGAGGGAATAAAAGAGATTTACAGAATGTTGATTAGAAAAATTCCATTTGAACTAAGTCATTAGCAAATGGTTTAGACATTCTTATCTAGGCAAAATTAATTTTCAGAAGTCAATACAAATATTACAAACTTGTGCAATTTTGAATGCTATTCATATTTGAAATAAAACTCTCTGAAAGTACGTCTTAAATGAAGCTTACCCCATCTGCGAGCAAATTAATAGATAGACACCTTTGTGTGGCATTTGATTACTACTCAGACCATGACACAACTATTTGTATGTATTTCTTCTGGAGATGTAATTCATTCTGGCTCACTTATTAAAATAGCTCCTTCACTTTTCCTTTTCTTTAGAGTTAAGGGTGTACAAATTTCATTATTATACCAGGCCCTCACAGATGAGTCTGATGCCTTTGAGATAGGTACCCAATGCAGATTAAATAAATAAGAGATTCTGATGCTACATTGAATGAATTCACTGACTCTGTAACCCTGGCCTTTAATCACACAGGCTTCTCCCAGACTTCTTTCAAAGTCTATAGAGTGCATGAGAAATAAACAAGGTCTGTTGGTTTTCTAAAAAGTTGCATTCTTCGTGGAGAAGTGACTAATTGTTCATTTCACAGGATAAAGAGTGTGAAAAGGCCAAACAGAGGACAGCTAAGGGCTGTGTGCTGGGGAAAGGAAAGGTGAGGAGTCCTGTAGACACCAGCAGGAAAGCAATGGTAGAGGGAAGGCAGAGTCTCAAACACGCTAACAAAACACAAGTGGTATTTATATTAACGCTGTTCATCATCTTTTCATGTGGCCGACTTACTGGGAAAACTGTTAAAACAATGCTGCTTGAACTACAATGAGTCACAACAGAAAATCTGTGTAAAAAAAGGATGTCAAAGAGTTAATTTAACCCTTCCCGTCATCAAAATTTTGCACTTATTCATTTATTAAACAAATATATAGCCCCACTCCCCACCTTGGACATCTACTTAATTATCTCTGTATGTATTACATATTGTTTTCTCCTATTTACCCAAATATACTCAAATAAAGATGTAAATGCAAACAATATACAGAATATGATAAATACTTAGAAAAAAGAGAACAGAAATACACTGGTTATAAATAAAATATTGCCATCCCATAATTCTTTACAAATTTTACTTTCACTTGAGATTTTGCTAACAGTTCATTATATGTAGATTGTTTTTAACTAGTACGAGTTTGGAGATAGGTATGTTCCAGTGGAGAGTCCCATCATATTCTATCTATCTTGTTTGTGGTTTCCTTCTCCTGCAATGTAAGTTTTCCTCAGAACCATATCTTATGGCTAATCTTCGGTCTGTCTTCTAAGTCCCTTCTGGGATACAGTGCACATCATACCACTCATACTATATTAAAATATTTCCCCACGTTATTAAAACAGGAGTTGTGCATTCTATATTCTAATACATACCATTAACCATCAGGTTCTGTCTGCGAACTGTTTTCTCTTCACCAATAACAAGGAATCATGTTCGGATCATTAATAACCTCTCATGATATTACTGTTGCAGTACAGTAGATGTAGCCTGTAGCCTAAAAGAAGAAACAAATCTTTCTAAAGTTTCATACCTCACTCCAAGTGTGGGTTGATGTGATGGCTCCTGTAACTAAATTGTTTTAATTTGTGCCTTTCCTACAATTCTAACAAAATCACCAGTTCTAGAATGGAGAGATGTAACTGCTTACAAAAACATGAACATAGCCACTGTCTGGTATACTCCATGTTTAATGGACATGCTTGGAAATAAAACAATGTCCATTGGACCTGATGATGTTCATTTAGCTTATGGAGTTAAATTCAAAACATAAGACATTTATAAATGTAAGGCTCCTAGTTTGAGGACAGTTATTGATTTTGCTGATACAAGCTTTATTCTCAGAAAGCTGGTTCAGATGAATTTATATCTACCATAGTCTTATTTAGCATAACATCTGAGACTTAATGAGACTCCATAGAAGACATTTATGAATTGGAATGAAGGATGTACAAAACAAGACAGTATTTTTCAGGCAGGTAAATAATTCTCTCTTTAAATTAAATAGTAAACTATGTAGCCACAGATCTATGGAGCTCATCCAGATCTCTGTGATGTCGTCGATTTCGTTTCTTCTTAATTTCCTGCATGTGCTTCCACTTTGGGCCTCCCTTGTTACGCTGTCTCCGCTTCTCCCTGTACCACATCTGTTCACAGTACTGGTCCAGGCTGAAGTTTGGGCTGCTAAGGATTTGGATGTAGTCTTTGTATCTCAACCGTGACTCGACCAATAGATCCTTGACCTGCCCCTCCTGGTGCTCTGCCCTTTGGGTATTTTCCATCTGTTCATTCTCAATGACATTCAAAGTCAGCTTCACTATGGTGTGGATGAAAGTGTGCTCCTGTGCTTTGCAGTAATACATCCCAGAGTCCTTCTTTTGCAGACTTCGAATCAGTAGCCCATAGTCCGTTTTGATGATCCTTTCATCGGGTTTCAACTGCAGGTTAAAAAAAAATGTAGGTAATAGATTAGAAACAGAGAGCCATAAGCAAATGAAAACAGAGCACATAGTTTTACTTAGATGAACCCAAAAGATATAGTCTTCAACTTTCTGTCATCAAACATAACAATGTCAACCATAGTTGAAGAAGGCTAAAAAACAATCAGCCTATGTAGTAACCCCCAGGCTATCCTCTGACTTCTCTATGTTTGCATCTTATTAAGTCTCAATGAATTTTGGAATACATTTAGTTTTTCTCTCCAGTGTAGAAATAAGGATGAAATGCTGTGAAAACAATAAAAGTAAAAGTGAAGTTATCATGCAGTCTATCCTGATATTACAGATGGAAATCTATGACCTAAGATTACAAACAGCTTTAAGGAAGATTTACAAATAGTTACTGTTAAATAGAAGAACTCATAGTGTATACTGCCTGTGTGAGAGAGAACAATGATACTGGATCTGCCTTCTACATATCACCAAATAAATGATCTGCATAGTCTATGAGGATAGAAACTAAATTAGAGAAACATGACTAAGGCTTTGGACATCAGAGCTATAACTGAGCAGGACTGTACTAAGAGAACTAGCTTTGTTTAAAGCTAATTTTCCTGTAATCATTGACTTGTACAAGTGATACTTTGGACTTTCCCATTTGTTGAAATTTTTACCATAGCTTGGAATACTCTACCAAAGTAACGTGATTTAAAGTGTGATAAAGCACTTGACTAGAATACACTTCCCCTGAAATGTGATGCTCATCACTTTGCAGGAGTGACTCTGAGAGACCCCTCAAATGTTAAGCTGGCCTGGCTCACAAATAGTGTGATAATGAGCTACCTTCAATATAGCAAGGGCATGTTAATCAGCACAAGAGCTTTGTTCAAATGTGGAGTATTGTTAATGGCTAGGCATGAAGTGGAGCAACAACAAGGAGACACCTGGAAAATTGCCCAACGTTCACATCTGTCCCTGGAATTGTAGACTTCTGACTGATGGAAATGAAAGAGGCATAAAGTCAGTTAAATTAAATTTATTCACAGTGGGTGGACTATACTTCACATTCTTATGTGAAAACTATGTAGGGGAAAAACTCTCCTATTCTGGAAATATGAGAAAAAGGAAAGAAACATCTTTGGCTACCAGCCCAGTTACCTAACAAGTATGTGGCAAACCACCCTTGGTGCCAGAGAAGTGCTGCTGGCAGGGAACCAGCTGAGGCCAAAGGCAGGTCACAGACAGCTCGGATCCTTGGACTTCAGGCCTGCCTTGTGCTGTCTGGAGTCCACATCATCAGGCTTTTGCTTTGTTGCTTGTTCTGTCCTTTTCTTAGACTATTTGGTGAGCTGGCTGTGTTTCCTTTTTCCACTGGATACAGTTAAAAAGCTATGGCATTTTAAATGTGATTGTAATACAAATTCACCTCAAACTAATTTACATTCTCAAACTGAAGGAACTTCCTGCCTAAAATAAATGTGTATATGTATTTGTAGACTTCTAAAAGGATACTGTTGAACAAAAATAGCAGCCTCATATTTAAAACTGAACACACATGACTTTATTTCAAATAATTTTATCGTAATTGTTTATAAAATATAAATACATCTTAGATCACAAAAACCTAGCTCTATAAACTTGGATGCTAGCTTCTTGTCCAATCACTTCCTTCTATAATTCATTTGTCTTCTCCAGTGTTTTCCTACCTATCAGTCCCTAAACAGCACAGGGTTAATTTGGTAGTTAAGAAGTGAGGTATCAGCATCATTACAGCTGCCATGTTGTACGGAGGTTTAATTTCTGAAGTTTCTGCAATTCCCTTCACCAAGAATACCCTGAGGCTACCAGCATGGCATGTAGATGGCGTGTTCTAATCCAGCGTGCACCTCACAGATGTTTCTGTGGTCTGTATCTGCCTGTGGCTCAGGCTACATTGAACATGGCCTTTAGACATAGTCACAGTTCTGCCTTGGTGCTTTCTCTTCTTTTCCTTAACCTTCCAACAGGAAGAAATTATGACTATAGCTTCATAGCACTGGGCCAACACCCCACTGCTGCTTCATCCTTCCCTTTCTGTATCCGGTTTATGAAGCTTTGTCCTGAGACTGAATTCCCTTGCCTTCTTTTCTATTAGCTCAATCCCTACGGTATTTTACATTACATAAACACCTGGCATTTTATTACTAGGGCCTGATCTTTCACCTTTCCCCCTTTCTGTGGAATGTTTTATCTCTTCTTTGGTTTTTTACCAAAAGCTATTCAATGTGCATTAACTTTTTTTCTTTTTCTTTTTTAAGTTATATGGATTTACTTAAGGTCTATCAGGTTGTTTAATGAATTTTTGGTTCTCTTCCAAAATTTCAAAATATAGCTTCAATGCAATGGGATCTTTAATAAGACAGATTTTGATTTCATAGATTTAGAATATTCTTACAATTTATAGGTTAAAAAAAATCTATGATCCAGAAAATAAGTAGTTGATTCGCATTTGCCTATTTCCAATTATTTCTCTATAATGCTTTCATCTTGTGCTAGCACAAGGCATATCCTCAGCTTATTCCCAGAGTGAAGTGAAAGTGCGGACAATTGAGAAAATCAAGTTCATCTCAAAGAGATCATTTCTGGCCACTGATTCAAATTCATAGAATCCTGTCTACTCTGGAAGTACTAAGCTAAAACTTTCCTAAATTAAAAAACCCAAGCCATCATTCCATTGACAAAAGCTATCCATTTACCTAATGTGAACAAGGATTGTATGTGTGGCATTGTTAAATGCAACTCTTCAATGAAAGGCAATTCATTTTAAATGAAAATAACAAGGAAATGATGAAGATCATTTAGATAGTAAAGAACAGGTGAAAATGAAAGGTGTTTTATTCTTCATTAAGAGCATCTGGAAAGCCTAAAGCATCCCTACAGTTTCAAGAATACTTCTTTGTCCAGAAAACACAAAATATTACCAAAGGAGAATTGATATTATATAAAGAAGAATACTCTCATTATGAAAAATATGTAAGTCTATAAACTTGTGTTTTTAAAAAAATGTTTGTATTTAACATGAAATACTGAGTACTTTTCTAATTTAATATTGGAGGAAGAAAAACATACTGTAAGAAAAACATAAAAAAAAATTGTATGCTTATTTTTAGGTTTTTCCAATAGTGCATGTGTAGTGCTACATAATAAAATATTTATTAATATAACAGAATACCAATAATCATTTTTAGGCAAAAAAGCAAAAGGAACAATATTACTGAAGTAACTCGTTCATTCTTTTAGTAAGTACAATTTATACATAACTGTTGGAAAGATGTATTGGCATCTTATTTTGAAAGAAGTTTCTAAGAAGAATAATTAGGAAATTATACACTTAGAAATCAATAGATTTTCTTATATCAAATATAACACTTCAGTAGAAAAATTTTAAAAAGTTAGAAACAAAAGATAATAATTAAGTTACTTAGAATGTATTACTGTTAAATTATTAAGTTCTATAATATATAAATTGCTTGAGAAAAGTATTTTTAACTGAATCTCTTAACAACTACTCAAATAATGGAAACTAAAATATTTCACATCCAAAATAATCATGAAAATATACAACTAAGAAACATGAGAACTTTTTCTCATACATGCTATTATTTATGAAAGTAAATTTTAACAGATAGTGTGTGTGTGTGCACACACTTGCAAACATGCACCCTTTACAAATTGCTAAAAGTTTCTTAAATTTTATGTATAATAGCTCTGTTTCTGTGAGGTGAATGTGCCTCAATGGTGATACTGATAGACAATCGAAGAGAATAATGAGCAATGTCTTCAATTTTGTTTTCAGGAATTTGTCCTAACTGAATAGATAAGAAAATATTTAGATATAAAGGGATCCTTTTTTATTATTAGAAAACATGAGTGATTTAAAGAGTTTCTGGTGGACTCTGAGCGGAGGAAAAAGAAACAAAGGCATGGTGATTACCTCCAACAGGAGGAAGCTTAAAAATAGTCCCAGGACAGTGATGAGTACTGAAACTAAATAAACCCAAAATATCACTCATGCTTATCTGCACTAAGTGGTCTCATGGTTTTTTGTGTGTTATTGCAAGTTTAAAACCATTTATTTGCTTTCATAACAAAACGAATGAAAGGAAAACAAAGATCTACAGATGGAAAATGCAGATACTGGAAGATTCTTTAAAAATGTTCAACTTCACCAAGAAAAAACAGTATGGCAAATGGCATGAAGGATGGCTTCTTTTCTTCCTTAAAGTTATCCCCAAAGTTCAAGAGAAGCTCAGGGACAGCCAATTAACTTACTAGCTACAACATAAACACCATCAGTTTCAAGACCAGTGTTACAAGAAAGTCAGCAGATAACTGACTCATGACCTCCCCAAAGCATCCAACTGTGACTTGGCTCAGTGAGGAAATCGGCTCCTCCTGGCACAGAATAATTTGGTGACAGCAACTGTAGCCCGGGAGACCATGGTCCATCCCGGGGGCTTTTTAAAAGCAGAGTAAAAATTGCAAGTGGTGACCTTATGAGTGAGGAACAGAAGGCATCCTGCAGGGCAGCATGCTTCAAGCACAGCCAGGATATTGCTCTGTTCCTCAACTCAGGAAGCAGCACTGGGGGTCCTGGACAATGGGAAACTGCCCATGTACAAAGGCAGATGAAAATACCAGTTGAAGCATTACAGGGAACATACTTTTCAGCAAAATTCAATAAATACATTATTTCTGCTCCATTGAAATTCATGGAGCATAGTACGTACCATCATGATATGTGATATAGTGCTGTGAGGTACATTAAAACAACGCATCAAAAAAATGAATTTTATCAAGCAATACTTTATTTTTCATTCTAAAGGTCAGATTAAATTTGCTATGGAGGACAAATACTCTCAAATAAATTATATTTAATAGAAAAAAATCATACCCCAGTAGCTCTAAAATCTAAGTTTCTTCAACTCACATAAAATTTAATTTAAAAAATATAACTAAATTAAATATGCATCTTAAGCATTCAATCATTTTTGGATATTAAAAGTATTTTAAAGTAGAATAATCATTACTATATCAGATAATAGGTCAATATATTTTAGAAAATTAGAAAGATAGGACAGACTTAAAATATTATATGTGTATATTCCTTGCCTAAGTTAGGATGTATGATTAATGATTTCAAATTTTATTGATATGTAACATCATAGAGATTGGAGTCAACAAACAAATGCATGTTTCCAGTTTCACATATTAAATTCAATGAACAGGGAGAAAAGTAATGCTTTTTCTTTTCTTTCTTTTTGTTAATTTTCCTAACACAGACTTGTGATTGCAATATGTTATGAATATTTTATCACACAGATATTTTATGTCCACCAGGGCCTGAGGAGCATCTTTTAACTATGAAAACATTTTCTCTAAATTCTGAATTCTGTCTTCCACTTACTACAGTGTCTTTTGTGTAATATGAGAATTATAAATTATAATACACTATATTATTTAATATTTTTATTTTATTTAATATTTTATTTAATATATTATGTATTTATGTATCTTAGTGGATGCTAGAAACAGAGGTCAGATAGCATGTCAGATGCCCTGAAACTGGAGTTGCAACCAATTATGAGCCACCCAATGTGGGTGCTGAAAACTGAATCCAGGCCCTTTGCAAAAATGGCCAATTCTATTGACCATTGACTCATTCTCAAACCCTCTCACTGGATTCTTTTAGTTCCTTAATATTAAACATAACAACAATCAATTGTACAATACAACCTTTGTTTCATAATATTGACAATATTAATCTAAGATTTCCAAGACTGCCTAAAATAATTTTATTAAATTTTGTAACATATATAATGTATCTATGTCATAAAATGCTTGTAACATATTTCAATCCCAAGTCTAGGTCAAGAAAATTAACAAAAAATAAAGGAATAAACTTTATTTTTTTCTCTATCAACTTAAGATTTACTGCACAAATAGAACTGAATATCTTTATATATCCAAATATTTATCTAATTTCCTCTTATTTATAATATAACAGAAATAGCTATTTCTGATACTGTTTTATTTTGTGACCTTGATTAACCTCAGTAGAAGCTAAGATTTATTGATGTTTCTGTGGTTATGAAAATAGTAACTTCTGATCTTTAATCAGAAATTTCCTTGAAATAATTTAAGAAATAAAAATTTGAAAGAAACATGTCAGTATATTTTAAAAATATATATCAATGATACATTTACATTGATTGGCCTGTTCTTTTTTTAAGATTTATTTATTAGCCACACAGCATTCTACCTGCACGTATGTCTGTCTGCACACTACACAAGGGCACCAGATATCATTTACGGCTATAAGCCATCATGTGATTGCGGGGAACTGAACTCAGGATCTGGGAAAGAGCAGTCAGTGATCTTAACCTCTGAGCTATCTCTACAACCCCAAATTGGCCAGTTCTTATCCTCAATCATTTGTAACCACTGTTGTCAGTGAGTATAACCTCTTATTTCCTTTTATCAAACAGTGAGGATAATGCTCTGTGGCACTCAAGGCTCTGCAACCCTCAGAAAAAGATAGCTTGACTTCAGTTTGACACAGCATCCTTCTGGTAATTCCTTACCTCTTCTCGATGCTCCTCTCCCAACCTCTGGATGTACCACTTAACTGAGGCTTGCTGGGATTTAGGTATACATTCCAGAAAGGTTGAATTAAATTCAACTCCGAAAATCACCTTTTCATCAGCTGTTTCATGACTAATGCCTAGAAAGCAAACATAGCATTGGAGATTAACCTTGACCTGGTTTTAAAAGCAATAGGAAAATAGTCTGATTCAGAACAGATGTCATCATGGAGGAAACAAACACATTATTAAAGAGAAAGGAAATTCATGCTATAATACAGTTACCTAAAGTCAGATTCGATCCAATAGAGTGATGTTTAACTTATACCTGTTTCATCACTTTGGTCTTCATTGCCACATTAAAATTATTTTCTTAAAAAATAACAACTTACAATACTATGATTGTATAATTATATTGCATAATATAATACTCTTAATATTATCTCTCTTCATTAAATAACTTTTTATGTTTTAGAAAGTTTTAAGGTCATATTCCATTCTATTGTTAGTTCTGGAAAGTAATTTATTTAGTTAGTTAAATTTTTAAATTTTAACTTAATGTTATTTTTCTTGCCTGGATTCATATATGGATAGTATACCAATAGAAGCCAGAAGAAAGTGGCAGATCACCCAGGAATAGAATTATAAATAGTTGTAACTGCTAAGTGAATGCTGGGGATTTGCCTAGGAATTTTTCTAGAAGAGAAACCAGTGCTTTTTACTATTAAGTCATCCTGTCAGCCCCAGTAATTTAGTTTTAAGAAAACACAGATAGACAGACAAGACATACACAGACGCAAACACATACATGTACACACACATATGCACAGAAAAAGTGGGAGAGAGAGAGAGAGAGAGAGAGAGAGAGAGAGAGAGAGAGAGAGAGAGAGGCAGAGACGAAGACAGAAACAGAGAGGTTCTACTTAAATTGGTACATAGAGTTCATCAGATAATACTTAGAAATTTTCATAACTACAGTCAGGAAGGTATGTAGACTAGTCCAGGCACAATGCAATTGTATGACATGAACAAGGTTGATGGCCTGACTGCCTACCATTTGGTTTGGGGACTATTCTTTACTTAACATGTTTTTAGTATAAGGCAGCTAAGAAGATGCCAAGGAGTAGTAAATAATTCAGTTATAATTAAAATTATAATTAAAATTAAAAGAATCAAAAATTCTTTCTATCAGAGTATTAAAAGGCTGCATCCTACATGGTATATAAAATCATGACGACCATACAGCCAAGTTCAAACTGGCACTTTTCCATCACATATTCAGATATTCCATTCTCTGATGAACCAACTTAGTATTTTAGGCATCAGCAAAGGACTAAAGGTTATGAAACTTAGGGAAATACCGAAACAAAGCACACACAAGACTAACAAATATTGAAGAGAAAGGCAGAAAAATTTTTGGATAGGATGAGCGGGAAGGTGATCTGAGGAACCAATACATCAGTACAAAATGACAGGATATGGAAGTGCAGCTGTCTCCTGAAGAGACCACTCACTGCAACCTGCAGCAACACATTTAGACCCAGGGAAGGACATGCATAGTTCCCTTCAATTAGTGAAGGCCAGTGAGTAACAGTGGGGCAGTAGGTGAGGGAGATTTACAAGTGGACCAGCAAGACAACGTCTTACAGGCCAGGATGGAAGCTGAGAATTTTTCATTAATTATCAAAGATGCTGGTAAAATGTTTCCAGTATGGCAGCACCATAATCTGACTGGAGTTTCTACAAAAGATTATTCAGGATACTGAGTTGCTTATAGACTGACAAGGAGGAAGTGTGTCAGCAGGGAAACTAGAAGAGGCTACTGAAGAGGAACCACAGGTTCCTTGTCACTGACTTAGTGATAAACTGTGAAAGAAAGAGGCTGATTTTCACCTCAGTTGGGGGAATGAGGGCACTATTTACTAATATGAAGTGGTCTGCAAGCTGAAAGGTAAGAGGTAAACCAGAAAGACACAGTGCCACAGCAATGTAAGTATGTGGAATACCATCTCTCTGAGCACAAGTAGGCCTGACTTGCTGTGCCTGATGATTGTCTGATATGATCAACTACATTATTGACTCAAGATAACAAGGATGTAGAATAAACTTATAAAACTTCTTAACTGGTAAGCATGAGTCTAGAGAATGAAGTGTTTCAAAGAGGAAAAAAAACTGTAGATTATATCAGAATCAAAAATGAAAATTGTCTATTGGATTTGAGATTGAAGAAGTTGACAGTGACCACAGGAGGAACGGAATAGGCAGGATGATGATGTAAAGATCTCATATTATGGTTTATAGCAGGATGTGCATGGTAAAGGGGAGGCAATTGCTGTGAGTGCCTGTGGGAACAACTATGCTTTGTTCATTTTCTTTATGCCTCAGTCGTCATCATCTGATGTTTGTTTTTCTTGTTTCATGTTTGTGATTTTTCCTAACACACATGTGCATATAAAGTCCAGAAATGTACAGGGAGTGCTCTGTTCCTTAATACAGCCTCAGTACTCAAGATGGCCTCTGGTATATCTTTTTATTTTTATGTGTAAAGGATTGAATTCATAGCATGCAATGATGTTCACTAAACTGAACAGTGGACATAACAGAGAGTTACTTTTACATTAGAATAAAAAGGCACACCCCCTACTCTCTATCAGCATTCTTTGCAGAACGATGAACTTATGAGTTAAAAAAAACAAACAAACAAACAAACAAAAAAAAACACTACTGTGTTTTCCAATCAAGAAATGACTGCTGGCCCACCAGTTACAAACTATGAAGAGTTAGGGCACTTTTGGCCAGTAACAGTGTGATGAAAGAATGTATCTTCCTTCTCTTGCCCCCAGGGGTGGGGAGTGTGTGTGTGTGTGTGTGTGTGTGTGTGTGTGTGTGTGTATCTCAGCACTCAGGATTCAGAGAAGGAGGGTAGCATTTCTGTGAGTTAGAAGTCAACCAGGTTTATGTAGCTAATCAAGTTCCAGGCTACATAGCTACATAGTGATACATAGTGAGACCCTGTCAAAAAAAAAAAAAAAAAAAAGGTATGTTTATGACTGTTTGGGGGTGTTAAAATCAGAAGGCAATAAATAAAATCTCAAACCTATCTATAGTCATTAGAGTAGATTTTGCCATTTTCAAACTCACAAATGTTTTCTATCATCCTACATCTCTCCTAGTCAGATTTTCAAGATCTTAAGTTCATGAGACTTTTCTTCTGAACAGCATGTGCCTTTAGCAATCTATCCTTTTACTAAATTTCCATATTCCTAATTGTACGTAATGACATCTCCTCCAAAGGGCATAAGCACTCTAAGGAGTTTCTTTGTCTCACAGTATACTCAGATCAATTAAGTTCATAAGGAACTTGGTCAATGCACAATGGCTTCTTGAATGTATAAAAAAATAAGTTAGAAAATAAAGTTTAGACTCCTTAAAATTTTTTTCTAACAAGCACCAATTTTTAATTACATTTTTTCTCATACATACGACTTCTCCCCCTCCCACCCCTCCTACCAGTGCTCTCCCAACCTCCTCCTCCCCCAAACATTTCTCAGGGAGAGTAAGAACTCCCAAGGTGAATCAATTTGGCAGGCATATCCAGTTGAGGTAGAACTCAGGTCCTTTCCCTAGTATCAAGGCTGAGTAAGATGTTCCTCTGCAGGGAATGGGATCTAAAAAGCTAGGTCATGCACCAGGAATAAACTCTGGTCAGAGTGCAAGAGACTCCACACACTTCCCAAGCTGTCTGACTGTTATCTACATTAGATGGTTTAGTTTTATTCAATTAAGGCTCCTCAGCTGTCATTTTAGGGTCAGTGAGCTCCCAATAGCTCTGATCAGTCTCTGTGGGCTCCTCATCATGATGTGGATCCTTTTGTGCAAATACTCTCTCCTCCCTCTCTTCAGCTGGACCAGGAACTCTACCCAGTGCTTAGCTATGGATCAATGAATCTGCTTCCATCAGTAAGCAGCATTTTTTTTTCTATCCAGAACTTCCTGGGAGGCCTTTAAGTTTCCTCAGGATTCTCACATGTTTGAGGCTAAATCTTGTTTTTTTCTTTAACAGAATCCTCAAACTTTATAGGGATGGACAAGGTACTAAGTAAGAAACATTCTATGGCACAGAAATTTAAAAGCCGTACAAACAAATCATGATTTAAAAAAGGATTTTTCATTTAAGCATGTAGACAGGAAATTGGTTTATAAAACTCTGTTGCTTTTCCAGAAAATAAGCATTATACAAAATGAGCTAGTCATACATATGGTTGTTTAGGTTTGTAGAGTAATTTTAAAAGACACAGGAGGACATTTTAAGTGGTAAGAGTTGTGATCAAGTCCATACTTACTGTCTTCTATATCCCAGCACTGAGTGATTGGGTCTCCATATTTTACATCCTGGCGTCTAGCTCGCCTATGGAAAGAAGAGTAAGCAAATTAGATCTTCAAGTATAATTGGAATATAAAAAGGCTATGTCTCATGCTAACACTGACAGATGCAAACTGTACTAGTGTTATTGTAAGATATAAATGCAGGTCATGGTTCTCATCAATCAAACATTAATTTAAATTCTTGTGGTAGAAAAGTCCCAACACAACAAATCCTGCTTTGCATTAAGATGATCGGAATTTCCTTTAACTGCTGTTCTTTTTCTCTTAAGTTGACAAATTATTCAACTACAGGTTGAATATGACTAAGATCCAGGTTTATATCCAAGACACAGGAATAACTCCTTTGCCCTTCCTGCCTGTCAAAATCGTAATATACAAAAGTATTTCCATGAGTAGGAAAGTACATATAAGCAAATAAACCTCATTGTATATAGGTTCATTTTATTATACATTTTATTCAATAAATATGTTCAGTCAGAAACAGAACTACAAGTTCAATATGGCATGCACTCAGACATGTTACTATTATCAAAAAATGTAGCTATTCTGGTAATTGTAAAAATAATACGAGATTTTGCATCATGTCATGTTTTTCCCTAAGAGAAATCAGTATCTATTTATAAAGAATTGCCAAATTTTGACTCAATCTAAATATAGTATCACTCTTTGTATAGTTTTAATTTTTAAACCAAAAGTATTTTAAAATCCACATAAATACCTTAATATTGTACATATTAATATTTGGTACACACACAAATAATTATGAGATGTTATAATTGGTTGAAATATATTTATCTCTTCAAACACTTTTTTGCAATAAAAATATTCAAAATCCCTTTTGGTTTGTTTGAATTGTACAGTTCTGCGCTATTACCTATAGTCCACACTGTGCCATAACACAGCAGGATTTTTTCTTTCTATCTAACAGAATTGCTAAATCCTCTAGATTCCCCTTCCCATGCTACTCTCTCCAGTCCATGTTCTCACTTCAGAGATCAGAGAAACAGCAGTACACTTTCTCAAATGCTTGGGGTGTTCCCCAGGGGGAAAGCTGACCAGATGACAACCTTGGAAAGAGTCATCCATTGTACACATCTGTAGCCTCTGATGGACATTATGTTAGGTGAGGGAGCACATCACAGTGGCATGTCTGTAAGATCAGAGATACAGTCTTGGGAAATACAGGAAGAAAAAAATTATGATGTTGTAAGGAACATAAGGTCATGAATGTTTTTAAATCTTGGCTTCTTCAGGAACAGGATCAATTAATCAAAGGGAACATTTATTGCCAAGTAATGAACACTCTAGCTTTTCAGCTTTTAGAAAAGAATTCTCCAAAGACTCACTAAGATGAGTCTATTCTGGACAGAAAAATTTAACAAAGTGTTGGTAACTTTTAACTTCTAATAATCATATTTATCTACGTATGTTTAATTTATGAAACAGAAAGAATATAAAGTATGTTTTATTTTTAACCAATATGTGCAGATATACAGTAAGAACCTAAAATTTTTGAGTCTTAATATTTAGAATCTGACAAATTAGTAAAATATTTAAATAAAATAAATGTCCACATGGTAGTAAAACTAATACATGCATTTCGCATAGAGCATCAAAAGATACCAAAAGTTTGAAAAATAACAAAATGAAAATAACCAAAAACACATATAATTTGTTGATAATTTTCTCTAGAAGAATATATACTTTGAATAACACCTTAGAAAATAATGTTACTAATAGGTATATATAAAAATGATGGTAAAATATTCATCTGACATAAGTATTATTGAAATATTCATATTATTTCTAATTGTTTTACTATTAAAATAGTGTCAAACTGCATATCTTATAATTTGGATAAATTTACTTGTAAATATAGAATAATACAATGGTTGAACTTTCCTGGATATTTCCCAGTGTTTATAAAATAAAAAAGTACCAATGTCAAGAAAACAGTTTATTGTTGAAGCTTATCTGAGTAATAGAAATTGACAAATTATAGTTATTAGAGTAAAAATAAAATTAAAACAAATCACTAAATGTTTTTTGTGCTGTGTCTGCACTTCTACACACGATTTATAAGCTACTTGCAGAACAATAGATGTAAATATGTGCATATTTAGAAATTTGAGAGAAGAAATGTAGAAAAGGGTAGAAAATAATGATTTTGGGAGGTAGACAGGATATTACTATGTAGCTCCAGCTAGTCTGGAACTCAGGGCAATTCTCCTACCTCAGCTTTCTGAGTTGTAAGATCACAAGCATGAATTAAATACAATTTATCAGAATGTTTAAAAGTTTCACATTTTACAATTTCATAACATCTATTTTATCCTCTGACTTTAATTTAATATAAAATGATTGAATATTTTAATTGTAATATTTCTTTTCACAGACCAAGTTTTCTATTTATCTTTAATTTAAACTACAAGAAAGGCCTGGAGTTTCTTCATGTGAGAAACTCATGTGGGAGGGAGGAGCACCCTGACCTTTTAGAAGTAGGTGCGTATCTTGAACAAGCATTTCCATCCCAAGCACAATAGGGGTCTCTGGCAAGACAGCAATCAGCACATGCTTTCCCATAAGTGTTGCATCTGTGCAAGGAGAGCTGAACCAATCCATCAGAGGAACCAACATACAACTGTTGCTGAAAATCAAGCAGAAGAAGTTAATCGCCCTCATTGCTCACATTGGTCTTGAGAATCACCCAATTGTCAGTACCATACCATAGCTCTATATCTTTTTTTGTGTGCCCTGCTACCTGTAAACACTCTAAACACTCGTGCAGAATTGTGATGAAGAGTAAAACAAGTCATTCTCTTCTATCCCTAGCCAGACTCTGTTTTGAAAATGTCAATACTGAAATGTGCAACTTTGTGGAAAATTTGTTTAAGATGTGTTACATTTGTTTATGCTGTGGGATCTTTGTTTAATGATGCAAAGATGTGCTGCACTCTTTTATGTTGCATTTGTTTAACTCTGTAAAGCTGTGTTATTTTGTCTAAAACACCTGATTGGCCTAATAAAGAACTGATCAGTCAATAGCTAGGCAGGAGACAGAATGGATAGGTGGGGCTGGCATGCAGAGAGACTAAGTCTGCTGGCATTTCTCTGGCATCTCTGCCCTGCTCTTCCTGTTCCCAGAGTTTTCTTAGACTGGTAGCCCCACCCACACTTTCTGCCTCTGACCAATCAGCTTCTTAATAAATCATTAGGAAGAACAAATGTTTATAATGTTCCAGAACATACACCCATATCAAATGGCTCTGTCTTCCTTGTCACTTGGAACATTGTTCCTAACTTCCTCTCTGTCCTGTTTTATACTCTTCCTATTGCTGCAGGCTTTGCCTTGCTATGTGTCATCATTTGCTTAGATTGTTTGCAATGTTCTAACCACTTCCTCTAAAACCAGCCTTTTTATCATGACTCAGGCACTGCAGAGGACCCACTCCATCTTCCAAAGACAGATCTTTCTAATAAGATGATCTTTCCATGACACTCTCTTGCCTAAGAACTGTAATGGCTCTTATCTTTAAGCTGCTAGGTATCATGAGGACAGGTGGACTCTCAAAAACTCAGGCTTTCCTCTCCAGAGTCATATCTAATTTCCTTTTACCCTAAGCACACATATGTTATGGGTCAAATTTTATGCACTTAATAGAAACAGATATAGCTTCTTAATTTTCATACTCTTATTTCTTCATTCTATCAATTGTTTATCTGGTTATATACATTATTCATGACTCAGTTTGTCTACTTCTTTCCTTACTTACATTTCCCTGTTCTTTCTGAGTCATTTTCAAGTTACTTTCTGTCTTTTGTCTTTTTAGTATATGCTTCAATTATTATTCTACATTATCAGTGGGCTTCTCTCTCTGTCAGATCTGCCCAGAGCTTCTGGAAGAGTAATTAACGCTATGCCACTCATTCTTTTTTTCTACTTTGAATGCACTATAGCAGGGATTTCAGTTAGAAATGTTATTGAATAAGCAAATCAATAAAAAAGGCCTCCAAAGCAAACTCATTTAGACTTTTGTCTAATAATGGGGCTACTAAGTTTAATTGTAGCAATGCCTTAATGTGGAACCTATGTTATCAAGTGACTTTCTCAAATCTGAGGGCAAGGACATATTTAGAAATGAAATGGTAAGTCTAAATCTGCTCCTTTGAGATGTGGATTATAATATGAAGGAACTGTAAACTCATATATATATATATATATATGTATATATATACATATATTAAAATTGGCCACCATTAACATTTATATTGCTTTGCTTAAAACATTGGCATGTAACATTCTATTTAAACATATAACAGGATGAAGATATAATTTAGTGGTAGAAGCAGTGTTGTGCAAGTCTAGTATCTGTAATGGCCTAGGGACAATCTCCAGCTTTTAAAAAAAGAGCAGTTTTTGCTCATGTTTGTCAATGAACACAGTATTCAAGAAGTGGTGTCTGGTTAACTAATAAGATTAATAAGATTCTGTCTCCCCCAAAAGTACTCATTAACTTGCTTAATGGGTATAAAATTCTGGGTTTGATCCCAAACATCATTAAGCAAGTAGAATTAAATAAATTTTAAGCTCATAATATACAATAGAATTTTCTAGCTGAGAAAATTGGTTCTGAGAGTTATTGAGTAAAGTATTAAAGACTGACTCTTCAGTGTTGTGTACCATGGTTAATATTTCAAATTCTCAATTCACTGATTACAAACCCTTTTCAATGCCTGGGATTAGCATCATAAATATATGTATGTCTTAAGACTTGAGCAGAAATACAATCCCATGACAACAGGCACCCACTCATTTTTTTTTTTTTTTTTTTTTGAGGAAAGGTAAGGGAGCACACTATTCGTTATTTCATTAATATGTTTCTCTCTATTCTCCCAAAGCAAGGCTGTAACAATGACCCCTGACCAATCACAGGAGAAACAGCAGCCTTTTTTCTTCTGCATTATTAATGACTTAACTTCCAGTCTCCAGTTTCAATAGGTTCTGCAAATAAATTAGATTCAGAGAACTTCAGAAGTCTAAGCAGAAGTTACAAAGTACCTGCTTTAGTGACAACTCCATGTTCAAGATGGCTGTTGGGTGCTGTAAATAGAAGAAAAATGTCAGTAAAAACATTCACAGCTTTATATAAATCTGTATATTGTTTTATCTTGTGTCAATCTTGGCTGTCCAGACTCTCCATGAGAGGAGAAAATAACCCAATTATTTGGTGATTTTCTTGCAGCATATGCTCATTCTACCTTATAAGACATGATGAAAATGCTTAAGGTATTTTATGTGTGAGAACTTAGCTAAATGTATGAGGAAGTGTTGTGTTGAAAATGCTTCATAGTTATTCACAAGTTTTCACTTTGTTCTAAATCTGCTCATCTTAATGCTGGCATATGATTCATAGTAGTGCTGACAAGAACATCTCTATAATTATTTATTGCTCTACTTTGATGGAAACTGCATCAAGGATTCAAAACATGTTTAAGTAGCAGAGATTGAAAAGTTTTAATTCTGTTGATGGTGATATTTCTTGTGTGATGTCTTAAGATAGCGTGGGTTCAGTTTCATAATATGGGTTAGATTTTTATTCCTAATAAGCCAAGTGTGAGTGGAAAAGCAACCAAATAATAAAAGGCAGTGCAACTTCTTAACATAGCCTATATATCTATTATCTGTCCAGTGCTTTCTCACTTATTGCTTTTATTTACTCACTGACGAACAATGGGTGATAGATTAAGAAAATTCACTAAAGAAATATTTGAATCTAAAAAGCTTGTTCTAATATTTTTTGTTGTTACTCTTAATTTTATGAGCATGGCCATTTCCATTAAATTATGTTCGGGTTTTTGTTTTTGCTTTTAATTGCTTTTCACCTCAATAAAGCCATTAAAGAAGTAAAGAAGACACAGGTAGAGAAGAGGAGAGAAAGAAGATGAGAGGAAAGGAATAAAAGCAGAAGAGAGGAGAAAAAGCAGAGGAGAGGGAAGGGCAGACAAGGGGAGAGGAGATGGGGAGGGGAGGGGAGGAGATGGAAGGGGAGAAGAGAGGAGAGGAGAGAAAAAAAATGAGTCTGGGAATTTTACTCAGTGATGAATTAATTGTTTGAATGTGAAAGGCCCCAGGTTTCATCTCCAGCACACACACACAAAGATGGATGGATGGATAGATAGATAGATACATAGATAGATAGATGATAGATAGATAGATAATTCTGTATTGACAGAAATTCCCTATGACTCTATCTATTCGCCCTTATGTTTGACATCAACTTTTCCCTCAGGAGCCACCCAGGATTTTGCTTTGGAAGAGGCCAGATAGCAAGTCTTGTTCTTGTTAACTTCTGACCACTATTATCATCACAATGGAAACAGGATCCTGGAAGCCCCAGCATGATAATTAACTTTAGTCCCTCTCCATGCAGAATCCTGATCCTTCCAAGGAATGAATGTTTACATCAAGACTGTCTTTAATAAACTTTGTAAAACAACAAAACAAAACAAAAAATAGTATTTAAAAAATAGAACATTCTAATGTTCTATTTTTCACGAAATAATTCTAAATAGCACAGAGTAACTACAAAGAATGCTTGTCACACTAAAATGTATGAATTATTAAAAGCTAGAATTGAAAACAAAGGACTCTTCCTCCTTCAGGCCTCTAACTCCCTTCCAGAGGTGAGAGGACTGGGACATGTGTAACTTGTTAGCAGGAAATCAGGACTCCTATACACGGTCCATAAACTTTTTTAGTTTCCTCAAATTTCCTCATTTGGGAACATTGATAAAGTAGAAAAGTGTCCTGGTAGTCAGAGATCCCAGACTTTCGTTCAGTGTGGCCATTTGACTGTCTAAATGCTTGGAGAATGCTGTAAGGAGAGAGGACCCCAGTGGCTTCTGTCAGTGGTATTGTATTCAGCAGGGGAAGTGAATGCCTTTTCTACTTCCTTATGACCGGTTCCAATGCTCAGGACAGACTATTTCAGTGCAAGTTCATTTCAACAACCTCTCCAGGACATACAGGGACACGAAAGTGCCCATGCATTGCCGTCTCAGCCTCTGTCTGGAGCCCTGGGTCCCCTCTCACCTTGAACACCTGAAGCTCCTCCAGTACTACTTCCTCCATAGTCCACTTTTCCTTGGAGATGCTGACAACTTTGAGGACTGTTCCAATGTCTGAAAGAAACATGGACCCATAATGCCACTGTCTCTACTTCAATATTTAGTTGAATGTATATTCCTAGAAGTCTCAAAATATGCCCTCACATTTTCCTCTGGATGCTTTCCAAGAAATCTGCCCAAGTAAAGTAGTGAGAAAGGAAGCCTACTGTATATGATGTTGCCTTTTTATAGCAGATACTGATACAAAAAAGTAAAGGGGAAAATACACAGTAATTTTTTAATTGTACATGTATATGACTAATTTAAATATTGGTTGAAATAACTTAAGTGAAACATTTCTTATTTTATCTTTTTAGATGTTAAACTTAGCTAAAACAAAAATTACATAAATATATTTATTTTCTCTTCAAGAAGATTTACTTAGTTATTATATCTGATTTATTTATAAACATTAAGAAAGTGAGATATATAGTCTTCTAAAATGTTAACAAATGGACCAGTAAACAGTGGATAACTTTTCATAGAAAAACTAACTAATCCTTCAGATATAATGTGCTTTCAGAAGAATTGTTAATGGGTTAAAAATGTTTTTTTTCCCATTTATTTCATCTTAAGCTTTAAAAAACTACAAGTTTAATAATATACAACACAAATGATGTTTGGAAAAGGTATTCTAAAAAATCATATAATGAATGCAGTGTGGCTTAGTAGCATGAAAGCATAGAAAGATAATCAGAGTTCATTAGAAAAGAATGAATATAGTTACCACTTGCAATTAATTATTAAAAATGTCTAAAATGCTGAGCAATGGAGCTGAAGAAGACGGACATACAGTAATATCACTATGTGTAGAAAATTTCATTACGTATTTAATTTTTTAAAAAATTACTAAGATTTTCTAAACTGTTAAATGCATTTTTATAATACAAAATTTACTCTTTCAAGTCATATTTTTCTCAGGAAAGGTTACGTAGTGCCACCTAGTGGCTGATTACTGTTTATGGTCATGAACTGCTAAGGATCTATGTAGGAACTTTGGATGTCCATTGCAAATTAAATTTAGCTCATGGGAATTAGTAACGTACTAATTAAAATTCTGACCCTTAAATAGTCATCTATGCAGTATCAGAAATGGAGCATCGCTTAGATAATCTGGGGTTTGCTCTTGCCATCTGTAACATAATCAGACTTGACAGCTGGTGCCCAAAGGCCCTCGTTATGACATGATCTTTCCTAATCAGCTTAATTTCCAAATACAATTGTATTATTTAAAAGTTAAATAATTATAAAATTGTTTCACATTCATAAGAACCTGTTCCAATAAAGTATCTAGCATTTAAGACTCATTAATTCCCTCTGCAGAAATGCTCAGTTTGTCAGGTAGCATGTACAATGCAGCATGATGTTCTGGGGCTACATGCTGTCTTTACTGGCACCAGATAGTGTTATCACATAATGCTTTCCTTAATTTTGAGAATCACCAAATAAGCACTAATTCTTTATGTAAAAATTATGTCTATCTATATGTAAATATAAACGTACTTTTATCAATATATTTTATAAATATACATGTATATTTCTGGTCATCATTTAAATGCATAGGTTAAACAATTTTAGCAACATTGCCAAGGTGGTATTAACTAATATTACTTGATTATGGACAATAGATATTTTTGAAGTTTTTTTTCTTTCCTATTAACGAACACTTTAATCTCTTTGACTGAAAGTGTGTGGTTTGAGGGTACCTGTTCCGAGAAACATCACATCATACTGTCCATCTTCAGCAACCACGTGATCCACCACGATCTGTGTCAGTTTGTAGTCCACATTGATTCTCTTGAAGGTTGGTGCTCCCGCCACCGGATACACGGACTTATACATCACCGGGTGCCGCCTTATGAAACTGATGACATCATCGGGAAAGTCTCGGGTAGATTTAATCAGTGGGTCATAGGTTTTGCTTGGACACTGAAAATAAATGTGTACAGGAATAAACGCAGTAAATATGCACCTGAGGGATGCATGCTGTGGATAATGGTAACGCGATAACCAAGCAGTGGAAGAATCACACCAATGAACAATAAATGCAGTCTACCTCCAATAGAGTGAAATCTGGGTTCCTTCATTAAAAAAAATTCCAAATTATGTGATGTTACCTGAAATTTCTAAATTTTCCCTAGTGTAATCTTCCTTTTCTAAAATGATTGTTGTTTTGAATAAAAATTAATTTTTCTTATCAGATATGATGGTACATTTCAGTAATTCTGTAACAGAGTCTAGGCAGGAGGATCCAGGCTCAGAGCAGACAAGACTAATACAGAGTTCAAGGCCTAGAATGAAACTAAATCTCATTTCTCCTCCAAAATTTTCTACACAGGGTCCTAGAAACTTATATTGAAGAAATGTCTTGACAATGATGTATAAACACCACAGTATATGGAAAACTTTATTTTTAATTTAAAATATAGGATTCCCTTCCAATTTAACTATGTTTATCAAAATCAGAAGAGACAAATCAACCAAGTCACAAAATTAGTTCCAAAAGAGCTTTAATGGTTTGAAATTATAATTATACACTTGAGCTACAGCTACTGTGGAAATTAGACTGTTCCCCATCTCACAGCTCTTCCTCTAAGCCTGGGCTTTTTGTATATACCCCAGGCCACTTCCTTTGCCTACAACTGCTTTCTGGGAGTGAATATTAAAGAAAAAGTTAGCATCAACTGCCCTCTGGTGGTCACACTTAATTTATATCAAGCACAACTTGATATAAATTCACTAAATTTGATGTCCAGTTATCTGAAACAAACAAAAAACAAAAATGACTTTTACAATTAGAATATTTTACAAGATATATTCTTTCATATAGTAAATTTATATTTAAAAATGTAATTTATGAGACTGCCTTTAGTAGGATAACATCATCAGATTTTAAATTTTAATGGACAAATTTTTGAATAAGAGCTATATTTAACAAGTATATAGAAAAAATGGGTGACATCAGAGAAAGTCTATTGATTATCAAATTGAAATAAAAATTAAAACTAAACAAAAATCTTAATTTTTTTCTATAAGATATGACACGGAACAGTTTACATGGGTGAAAGTCATTTAAGTTAGGCCTAATTAGAATCATACCAGTGCTTCAAAGTCGTCTTCTCTGAAGTCAAAAAGGGGCATTACTAGTTGAAGATCCTGGAGTAATTGATAATAGATACTCTCACTCCAAATTTCAAATCAATAAAATCACAATGACTCACTCTGAAGAAGAGTGTCTAACAAAGAAATTATACTAAAATGTTAAAAGACCCCTGTGTGTTTTCTAATTAATTTGAGATTATCTATCTTTTGCAAAAGTCTTTCACATCTTCCATTAAGAACTGATCCTTTCCTGATTTCTACTTATTTGCCCCAGGTCTGTATGAGAGACTTGTCCTGCATCATTAGCCATTCGTGTGCCTGCCACTGGGAACTGGTCTGTAGAAGGAAGTCTGTGTGTTCCATCAGCACTTTCTGCATTTCCCCTTCATCCAAGGAAAATCTGTCAACTTGAAAGTGGAAGAAGTCCTGTATTAAGTAGATTGAGTCAGACTTGAAGCAGATATAGGCATAGATAATAGCCTTTTGCCAATTATGGATGTACATTTCAGTCTTACTCAGTGGCCATTTCCTAAGGGACTCATATCTCATAATATCTTCATTTAAATCTGATTGATTTATCAGTAAAAGCAAGATTTTGTCTATCTCATACCTTGGAAAGAGCCCTTCAACTTAAGAAAAAAAAAATCTCCTTAGATGTTATACGTGCAGTTACACGCTAGCCAGAAGCCACAGTTTTTTTGGTATCAAATCTTAAAATAACTACACATTTCTCTGTGAGACACTGCAACTTAATGAAGATCTAATGATCTAATGATTTAGTAAACATGGAACTGAGAGTTTTCCTCTCAGGTTGCCTCTGATAGGTTCTCAAAGATTCCCATGAAATAAAATCTAAGGGATGGAAAGAGAAGAGAAAGAAAAACCTGGTTTCTATTGACAGCTAGAGAAAGAATTTTGGAAATACATTTTCTTCTTAGGGCAGCCTTCCCGTGGCGTGCTGCCAGTGTTTGCTGAGACCCTTGGCCCCTCGTTGCTAGGAGTGATCTCAGGTCCTCAGTGCTGTGATTGCACAGCAAAAAGTAGTTTCAGAGTATAATTACTCCCTGAGATTGAGGCAGGACAGGATGAACCAAATAATGTTGTTTTAATACGTTCAATCCAGGGGAGGCTCACACAACTGAAGCTGCCCAGCAGCTATGCAGGTAAAGCAGGAAAGAAAGCCCACAAAGGACAAACAACAGTAAGAAAAATGCAAAAAAAAAAAAATACATCTAAGAAAAGCCATACTTGGTTATTAATTTCCATCCAAAAATTCCCACTGAATCTGTGTATCCTAGGTGTTAGTGTGGCATATGCATATATTCTTTTATTTGTGACTATTGTCATAATTCTTCTAACTATCCCCCCTCACAAAACTTCTCGTTTCTTCCTGTGTTTTGTCAGCATTTATTTGCCACCTGTGAAAAGCTGGAATCCTGGCTTGCTAACTGTGCTGCCCTTGATTTTCTCAAAAACTCTTAAGACAGTTCAAACTTTGAGAGAAATAGGAGAACAGAAAGCTTTTAGTCAGACTTTAAAATGGCAACACATTGCTGCCTATATCGCAAAAGTTGAAGAGAGATGAGAGCCCGCCTAGACAAATCCTGTGACGCCAGGGTGCAGCCCACAGCAGCCAGCGCCTGCACTTGGCTGGGTGTGACCCTGTTATGCTTGGCAGGTCCCCTTGTTTTTGTAGGGTCTTCAGGAGGGCAGTGGGAGGCAACGGACAGAAGAGAATGGTGTTTTATCCAGTGTTGTGGCAAGGCACCAGACAGCTGTGAAAAGTTTCCTCATTCAATGCTGCTGGCTGTTTTCTGCTCTCGCTAGGTCCCATTTTCCTCTTAAACAAATCAGAGCTATGACTAGTGTGAGGATATTAATGGCATAGGAAAGACCAGAATCAGCTTTCTACTGGGCAAACTGGGGAAATAAGCAGAATGTTTTATATGTGATAGGTAAAAGAAATCTAATTTTCATTATAATTTGAAAATGAAAATTTTGTAAGTGAAATTATAGTCCCAATTATTCCTCTAAGCATCAGTCTAAAATAGATAGGCAAAGAAAGAGACTGTATTAGAGATTAGAGAGGAGAAGGGAAAATTTGCCTAGTGTATAGCCATTAGGGCAAAATAAACTATACAAAAATTAATCCAAGGAACTTGAACTTTCTCTACTCTGCTCCTCAGTCCTTCAGATTCCCTTTCACTTCCTGGAATTCCTTTAACAGAATCAAAATACTACTGAACATAGTAACTAGCTTGAGAATTGGGTTTAGAAGCCAAGCTTGTGCCTTTTAAACAGCTGAAATCCAGTGGGAAAGGTTACTGTCTACTTAAAAGACATCGCCTCTCATTGTTTAGGGAGAAGTAGCCTAGATCTAGTTTGTCTTGGGGGGTTGTGGCATCTGCTGTGTCATCCTCCCCAGAACCTTGAGGTTCAGGATGTTATGTTTCTTGAGCTACACTCTACTGCAAACTTTCAAAGCAAGAAATTTATGAAATTCTCACAGTCTGTGTATGTGCAAACTTATAGTTGAACAATGTCCATCTGTAAAACTGAGGCTACCAGCTAATGATGTTACCCATAGCTCTAGTTAGTCTCTATCAATAAATTAGAAGATTAGTTAAAACAGAATCAGATGACAGCAAAACCAGTAGTTATGTGAAAGGAAGTAAAAGTGAGTTAATATTTTACAAAATTTGAATAGTGGGGCAAAGTATTTTAAGAGTAGTGGAGCATTTTTCATAAACACACACACAAACACACACATGTGTTACATATTGTAACAGTTGATGGTCTTTTCAGCTTTGGACAAAAGAATGCTTTAAAACTGAAATCTACTTCTGAGTAAACACTGGGAAGAATTTTACACTACTGTGCAAATTATAAAAATGCCTCATTAGGATTGTGAGTCTAGCTCAGTTTGTAAGATGTTAGCCACATAAGTATGGGTACCTGAGTTCTAATCCCTGGCACCACATGATAAACCAGGTTCCTTTGAACACATCTGTAAACCCCACAGTGGAGGCCCCAAGATAGAGGACCTTGAGAATGGCTGGCAGGACACAGAATATGCTTGCCAAATTGGTAAACTCCAGATTCACCAAGAAAGTCTGCTTCCAAAATAATAATATACAGAGAGAGGTAGAGAAGAACACCAACATCAACTTCAGGCTTCCAGATGCATATGCATATAGGTACACAGCACACACACATACACACACAAACACACACACATTTTCCTGTCAACATAAAATAACATTGTAAAATTACTTTTCTATTTACTAAAATGTATTAAATTATTCCTAATAAATCAATTCTCAAAAGTAAAATTATCTTTTACAGATTTTGCTAGGATTGAGGTTTTTTTTTTTTTTTTTAGACTATTATTCTTATCCTGCTTCCAGTTTGGTTTCTAAGTCTGATTTGAACCATTCTTTGTTTGTGCATTTTGTTTTGATATTTTATTTCAGTCAGAACATCTCAGCATCAAACCAAATAGGAAAGTAAGAATTTTAAAAATTCATCAGAAATTGTTGGTTATTCAACTGCTCTCTTCAGACAGCAGAGGGCAGAAGAGTCAGTGTGGTGAAATCTTTGTGAATGTGCAGGTTTGCTAACTGGGAATATCATTGACTAGGAACAGAGATGTGGTATTTGTTCTCAGTGGTACAACATTCTACCCAAACCAAGAATATGTAACAAGACTGCAATGATCCCATGCCTGTAAGCATTTACCCAAAGTTCCTACTGGGATATCAACTCAGTGTTCAATCATAAATGTAATATGTATATAGAAAATACAAAAGCAAAGGCTCTAAAAATATATGGAAAGCAAATTGAATATCCAGCAAACCTTTTGTTGAAGTTAGAAACACTATTTCTCTATATTAAAATAAAAATGTCAAGCGCTGCAAGAATACAGACCTTCATCGTACTTGTGTAGAGGACAAACCAGGCCTAAGAGATACAAGTCAAGACGTCCTTTCTTTTGCTTATCACTCAGAAGAACTCTTTTTTATAGCTCTTTATATAGCTTAAGATAAGTTTAACTTAATAAAGTCTATCATTTTAGAAGTCAGGAGACCATGAACACACATGAATGATAGTTGATATGAAATTTTCCTCATGTACACAGCTGTGCTAATGAATCAATACTATGATTATGTTCTGAAAATAAGCTTATTGTGTGCATTGGGACAAATCTGTCATGCTAGCACTTGAGAGAAAGAAAGGACAGGAGTCCAAGGCCATCTTTGACTACATAGCAAGTTTGAGGCTTGTCTGCACTACATAGAACCCTGTCTCAAAAAAAAAGAATGCAGTGGAACATCATGTAAATGTATACAAAAATATCAGAGTCAAGGAATATTCAATTATAATTTTATATAAAATTTCTCAGTTTGAGGAATAATATAGCTGGTGTAGTCTTGCACTTTTAATAAATACAGATAGGAGACTCAGGCAGAAGATCACATAAAATAAATATATGCAGGTATATACTTGTGAGGGGAATGTAAAGAAAGAGGTAAATATTGTATCAAAGGACAAAAGAAGGACTGACCATAAAACTCCACCCAGCAGCTCCTTTCATTCTGCTGGTTGGGTAATATGAGATTCGGTCTGTTATTCAATCATTCTGGACACTAGTTTCCTTAGGTGTAATATGAGGGTGAGCTATGATGTCTCTATCACTCATTCTTACTCTTCCATTCTCAAATTTTACAAGGGTAGTCACTTGATAGTCTGTGAAATGTAATTTCACTGATTTTATGAACGTGGTAAAGTTCATTTTGTAAAAGCACTTGTGTAATAGATTTTCACATCAGATATGTGATACCTCTAGCTCAACATCAGCATTACAATTAAAATTAATCTATTTTAAATAAATAAAAAGTAAATAAAATACTTGCACAGTGAAACAAAGTGATTTAAGCAAAAAAATAATAAAAGTCATTGCAAAATAACTGAATAAGTAAAGAAACAAGTTGAAATCTTTGAATACTTTTAGCCATTTCAAAATTTGGTTATAGCTATTTTGAATATACAAAGTAGAGACTAGTATATTTTACATATTTTTATTCTTTTATCAGTTATGAAAAACACTAACATTCAGTTTCTGATATTGTGGGCATTACTAATTGCCATTTCAGAGACATGGCTACATGCTTTGAAGTGCCATACATAATGAGTATTCTGTAAGCCTTCTATAATATTTACAGCATTTTCAGGCAGTTGCTGAGAAAATGGTAACAGCAAACCTTATTTCAGTTTCTTTCCCTTACATTATAAATATAAAACAATGTTGGTCCAAAGTTATTTTGATTATGTTCAATTAATGAGTATGAAAAGATCCAGCTGTTGTGTCTGTCTATAAAAATTATTTATTATAATTAATGTAGATTGTCTCATATTCAGACCCTTCCACTTATAATATCCAGATGATTGGGGGCAAAACACAAACAAAAACAAAACTGTAATGACTTGATTTCAAATCAGTACCTGAAAGTTCTTTGCAGGCTTATTTCAAGTGGCAAAGATATTGAACATCTAAATGTAGCCCGATGGATAAATGGATAATGAGATTGTGCACACACACACACACACACACAACACACATGCATGTGCACAAGCAAACATGCGTGTGAGCACACACACACACACACACACACACACACACACACACACACACCACTGGAATACTATTAGCCATAGAAAGGAAAGAAATTCTACCATATGTAGCAGAAAAGAGCCTTTAGGGTGATGCTGAGCAAAGCAATCTCTTCATAGAAGTCATAGAAGCAATGATGTAGTTGAATACATAGAACCAAAGAATAATGTGGTGGTTATCAAGGGATAGGGAGAAAAGAGTGCATTAGAAGCAATAGACACGTTTTCTCAGCCAAGATGATTGAGCTTCAGCTCTATGCTGCATGGTGATGCATTGCAAACTTAAATATGTAAGAGGTTATATCACAGGTGAAGTGGGTTGCTCAGTGATGTGGTTGCCTGAAAGTCACCCCAGCTCCTAAAAGAAACCTCTCAGTCATGTGAGAGATATCAGGAAATTCACTGGCTCTCCAAACTACATGTAGATGTCATAGTCATAGTTTCTTTGATCTCTCTGGTGTTTTCTTGGAAAAGTCACCCTCTTTCTAAATAAATAAATAATCAATCAACAACAATCTAAATATAAAATAGGCACAATAATAGCATACCTTAAAAACAAATAAATAAATTAAAAGAATAATGAATACCAAATAAGCAAGGCATAACATTGTAGAAACAAATTTATATTGAAGAACAAGGAGAGAATAGTGGAATTAGTTATATAACAATAATACAAGTTTAATTGAACTATGTAACAGGAAGTCACAAAGATAATTAGGCCCCACTACCAGTCATTTTCTACTAAGAATAAGTGCAAAAAAGTAGTGTCAAGTAGAATTTGAAGGATTAAATCAATTTCTTTTGATAATTATTTTAGATGTCTTCATGGAGACAAGACAAATATTTAGAATTATTCTTAAATAAATATATAGGACAATAACCTCTTTGATATTAAAATTTCAAGAACCTCTCAGTCATAAGGCATATACAGAGATGTGCACTGCAGTTATTTGTGTGTATATGTATGTGCTCATCTCTATGATCACGTCTATCTGTACACATGCATGTGAAGGTCAGGGTCATTATGGGTGTCTTTAACTGATCTGTGCCTTATTTTTGAAGACCCTGATCCAGAAGCTCAGGCATTTGTGCAGATTATCTGACCAAAAAGTCCAAGTGATCTTTCTATCTCTGCCCCCTCAGCAGCGCGAGGAATTGAAGCCATGTACTGCAGCATCTAGGTTCCCTCCCTCCTCCATCAGGATGACTCTGTGTGGCCTCACTGCCATGGAACTCACTCTGTAGAACAGACCATCTTGAACTCAGAACTCAGAGGTCTGCCTGCCTTTGACTCCTGTGTGCTTGGATTAAAGACCTGAACCATCATCACTGGGCACATACAGCTTTTTATCTGGTTTCCAGGGATCTAACTGCACACTTCTAATTTTCACAGCTACCAAAACTCTCCCCGAAGTCCATTTTTCTTTTTTAAGTAAATTTATAAATTGTAAAATACCTTTTACCTTTGATCATCTGGATTTAAATATGGTTTACACCACTTGAAAATAAGTGTGGACTAGGATGGGTCCTGCTATTCCTCTCCATACCCCCTCCTCCTTCCTCCCTCCTCCTTCCTCCCTCCTCCTTCCTCCCTCCTCCTTCCTCTGTCCTCCTTCTACCAGCTCCCTTCCTTTTTAGCTTCTTTAGAGGCTGGTCTCAAATTCAAAATCTTCTTTCTCCCTCTTCATGCTTCTGTGATTACAGGTATGTGTCATCAAATTGTCTTGTACTCCACGTTATTTATAGTTTCTTCCACTCTAAGAACTGTGTATTATTTCAAAGTTCAGCATAATAAAGAAAAAGACAGATGTGTATCAAGAAAGGGGATCATTGAAATGAATCATCTGTAACAATAGAGCCTTCAAAAGAAGAACCAGATAGACAGTAAGAAATTCTAGAGATGTATGCAAGAAAAATGCAGAGATGTAAAACCAAAACAATTGTTCAGTTGGCATTTTCATTTAGTTTACAAAATTTGCATTCTGGACAACTACATTGACATATCTGAGCTAAATTTTTTTAATGACATCACAATGCAGCTATGAAAATCTAGTCCACTGTGGTCCTTAGTACCTAAAATTGTCATTCAAAAATGTTTAACTTGAGTAATGGCAATACTGATATATCACTATAAACAAACAACAGTTATTTCTACACTAATAGCACATGTGCCTTTAAGAAATGGCATAGTTGGTAATAATAGGAATAGAAGTTTAGTATGGAACTAAGGAAATAATTCGGTTATTCAGTTGAGTACATACCGTCCCGGGTCGGGGATAAGGTATTCTTCCATCATACTGAACCCATCGATGGTCTGCACTTTCCTTATGAGCATATGGACCATTAAAAACTGCTCTTATGTCAGCCATGCTGTATACACAGACAGCAGAACCTTTGAAGATGGAGCTGAAAGAAAGTAATAGGATTTAGTCATTTACCCATTGAGCACCTATCTGCATCCAAGAGCCATGTAGATAATCTATGGCACATTCTAGTTGGCAGGCAATGCCAAAATATGTTCCTATATCTTGTAGGAGTTCATAGGCAAGGAATTCTGACGGACAAGTGGTGATGATAACAGCCTTATAGGTAGGAAGCATGCAGCAAGAAAGGTATGAGTGTGCTGCCAAGTGAATCACCAGGGCTCCTCTGGAAACAGGTGAGGTCTACATTGATAAGTGATCCCCAAGCTTCCTAATGTTGCAACCCTTTAATAGAGTTTCTCATGTTGTGGTGACAACATAACCATAAAATTATTTTTGTTGCTGCTTCATATCTGTAATTTTGCTACTGTTATGAATCTAATGTAAATATTTGATATGCAAGAGATCTTATAGGCAGCCCAAAAGGCTCACTACCTACATGTTGAGAAACACTGATTCAGAAAAACTGTAGGATAAAAGTGATTAAGTATGATGCTTACTCACATACTGTTTAGCTTTTGAAAGAATACTACTTATAAAGAGCTTAAAATATAAAAAAATTATATTATCTATGTTTAAGAGAGTAATAATTTGGATACACAAAAACCATACATCTACCTGTCTTTTGAAACTTTTTGTTTTAGTTGTTATTATTGTGTTTTTTTATGACATGTGTTCTGAGGGAGGAGCAACTGAGATTCTCTACTTCAACCATGTGTTGAGAGGATATAATAAGGCTGGCAGGTTTGTGTGTACATGTATTTGCTGACTTAACTACTTTTGTGGCCTTTATCAGTCTAATAAACACGAGTGCATTTCTGAGTTTGGATATTGAATGTATTGTTCACGTGATTTTGTTAAAATAATTTTAAGGCATTAATAAACTTGTATTTTATGAACTGGACTTATAAATTACATTCATCTACTAAATGTGGTCATAATCATGTGATTTGAACAGAAATACTAAGTGGCTACAATTTTCATAGGAATTCTAAAACTCTATAAGACAGAGAGGACCATTGTTAGCACCCTTCAGAGATTTCTTTTTTGTTTTATTTATAAAAATTAAAATGCATTTTCTTTGTGGTCTATTCTTAAAGCTAAGATGAATCTCTATGACCAAATTACATTATCCCTGCTTTATACCAGCTAATGATTCTTTAGCATGTGTGAAGTTCAATCATATTCTTGGAATGATATCAGTGGGAAACACCAGAAAAAATGGTGAGCAGGTAGATAGGAGGAAAGTAATATAGTGATAATAATCACATATCTGCCTATCATATTTTAAAGAAATAATGCACTGTCATTAAAGGTTAATTAAGTCTTTTCACTACACAATGGATATGATATGCATTCCAAAATTACCTCAATTTTCAGGGCAGGATTAAAAATAAAACAACAAAGATCACTAGGAACAAATAGCTGATTTGTAACATCACACTCTGGGTGGGAAGAAACTTGATAGGAGAAGAAAAAAATGAAAGAAGAATCTTGTGGCTCTGTCTCCCTTGCACATATCTACATCTGTGTGTGGATCACACGCCAACTTCAAAGGAAGATTTTGGCATGGAAAGGGTCCAAGAAAACTAGAGCTGAGATAATTGAGCTACTGCAGGCGATTGCTCCTCTTGCATTTTTTTTTAAAAAATCATTGTATATTAATAGAAAAATAGATCCAAACAGCAGCTCTTGAGATGTCTTTCTAATGTTCATATTAAACTATTTCTATTTTAAATCTCACAATTAATCAGATACTCTTTGTTTCCTGATGTATTCTGAATACATAGAAATTTTAAGCTTATTTGAATCTTGCCATGGAAAGCAATCAACTGTATCTTGTACACATTTATTCAAAAAGAGATACCAGAGTCACTTCTTTTATTGCCTGTAACAATACCTCCCAATACTGCAATATTAAAGTTAAATCACATTTGAAAAGTGTTAAGGGAAACTATATGCAAACTTAGAGGTATTCTAGGTATGCAATGTAAGTATACTTTAAACAGAGTCAAAAGTAAGTAATTGAGCTAAATAGGATAAAGACAGTAGGGACCACACCTCTATAAAAGGTCTGTAGATGCTGCTACTAACTCATAGAAGTCACAGAATCTCAAGGCAACACTATGTGGAAATCAGACAAAACTTTAGGCATAAAACTAAGAACAGGTTTCATTTTGCCTTGTTGTAGGAACTGGTAGTTTAGTGGACTAGTTGGAGTAGCTACATCTACCTGCTCAGGTGATGGGGAGGTTGCGATAGGGTAGGTTCAAGTCAGCAGTGCTCCATTCTGTGATGTAATACAGCTTAGTGAACTCAGTCTTTCATTCATGTATTTCTTTAATACTACCTCTATGGTCAGTCATATATTTAGGAGGCACTATAGATATGTTTTTTATGCCTAACAATTTTATACTGTGACTTTGTATTACAGGCATGTTTTTTATGTATGCAGTTGCATATGTTCAGGTCATGAGTCATTAATATGTCACCTATAGCAGAAAAAGACTGAAAGCAACAGGAATGCACTAGGGACTAGATAAACATTATTTGAGGTAATTAGCATAGTGGCTACCATGCTGATACATAAAAAATGAATATTAATAGATTTCCAACAAACACAGTGATAAAATTAAATGTGCTATGCAAATATGAAGGAAAATTAAAAAAGATAATCCAATTGTTATTATAGTTTGAGCATAAGGAACCCCTAACAGGTTTTTTTGGTAGTGCTATTTTGAGAGGTTGTACATCCTTTGGGAGGTAGGACCTCAATGGGGAACTTGGGTCTCTGGGGAGTAGGTCTTGATGATTATAGCCAAACTCTGCTTCTGGCCTCAGCCTTGCTTTGCTTCGTTATTTGCTCAAGTGTGAGCAAGCTCCTGGGGTGTAACAGATTACATCTTTGAAAAGTGAATCATTTCTCCTAATAGTTGCTTCTTGTGAGTATTTGGTCACAGTGATGACAAAAGTAATTACTATGACTATGCTAGTTTGGGGTTGAAGGTGAAGCTCAGTGGACGAGCATTAGCCTGCAAATGCCTGTGAAACAACAAATTGGTTGATATACAGGAAAAATTTCAAGGACTAAAAATATTCTTTGGAGCTGGAGAGATGGTCAGGGGATTAGAATGCCTGCTGTTATTGCAGAGAATCAGAGTTCAGATTCCATCACCTACTGCATACAGTTCACAATTGTCTGTAAATCTGACGCCAGACTGTCTAATACCCTTATGGCCTCTATGGGCATACATACAAACTTGGACAGACATAAGCACATAAAAATTAAATATAATAATAATAATAATAATAATAACTCCTTTTTAAAGCCTGAGGTATGAAAAGACAGAATGAATTGTCATCAGACTACCCAGATATAAGAGTGTGACATCACAGCAAAGATCCTCATTTCCACCACGGTCAAACCACGTACATTCTGGGGAACATTTCTGGTGTGTCAACTCCACCAGGCTGAGGTCTTCAAATGTTCAAACACAGAAGAATGTATTTAGTAGGTATGATGAAAGTACATGATCAGTTGATTTTAGGGACGTTTTGGGTGAACTTGGGTCAGTAAATTTACAAACCTTTTAAAACCCAACTAAAATATCCCCAGATTGTGCCCTGAAATAATTTGGGCCACACTGAGAATTCAATGCCCTAACCTTTTTCCAGCAGCCTACCTTTTAATTTTGGAATTGCCTAACAAAGCCCCATAATCCTGAAAGATAATTCCTTAGAATAAATCTTTTCATATGTAAGAAAACAAAATTTTAACAAAGGATCAAGTTAAACCTACCTGGTTGTGGTAAAGACTCCATATACTACAGGATTTCTTTCATCTCTTGTAGGAAGTAAATAAATGTCTTCTGTTAAAGGAAAAATAATTATGTACCATATTTCTGTTTTTCTGTATTGCATTTGCTTTTTAAATAATATTTAATACTTTAAGCAGCATACAAAATAAAGATGAATCACTACAATATTAAGGAATTAAGGGTAAAAGTTTTCTCAGCAGCTATGTGACATTACATCTTAGTAGTATGCGTCAATCAGGTATAAATGAGATGACTCAGTTGGCAGTTTCCATGACTATTTCCAATTAAGAATACGCAATTTCATATAAAATGGAAGCCAGAGAGTAAAGGGAGATTTTACCCAACAGTTTAAAAACATGTGCTGAAATAGCTTCAGCCTAGTGTTTCAATACGAATTCAGCTGCATGTGCAGTGGATCCAGCACTTATATAAAATAGCACTAAACTGCTTTACAGGATTATGCAAGATATGGGTGTGTTTATTTTCAATATGAATAAAGCATAAAATATTGATGAAGTGATTGGAAGACTTAATCATTTTGCACACTTGGAAATAAAATTAGAAGATAAAAACTAATGATGTTGACTTTATATGCAACTTAAGTCTTTTTAGAACTAGGTTTCAGAGGAATAAAGAAGAAATGAGAAGAAATCTGTGCAGCCTCTTTGAATATGTTTTGATTCAGATAACCATGGTCAACAAATCTCCCATCCTCTCCAGCAGAGGGCATCCTAGGAAAAAGGAATCCAAGCTATTCCTATCTGTAGAAGGTTGTTCCCACCAAGGAAAAATGAAAGAAGGGTATTTATTGCATGGATTGACTTTCTAGTCTGATGGGTCAAATGTTTTGATTACTGCAATTCTGTTTCCTTTATTAAATTTGAGCTTCTTTCAAATACAGTAATGCTTTATTATATTGTACATCCAGACTGAGAACAAAACATAAATGCTGTGTGAAGGTCAATTTATTAAGAACAACTCTCTATGCTACCCTTATTTGTGTTTGCATGTATCTGGGCATATGGTGGTAAAAATCAATGCTGAATTGCTTGATTAGGTACTAAGACTTTTCTATGAACAAGAGACGTGACTTACGGAGTTCATCAAAATGAGTGTCTGCCCCATCACTCCCAGGAATTGAACAAATCAGTCTTGCCTTAAGAAAAGTAGTCCATTTGTTTATCAGACTTCGTTGCCCACCTACATCATTCTAAAAGAATGGAAAATAAGAAGGTTAATACGTTACCCATGAGACTCTACAACTAACTAAACCTGGTAGGCAATACGGGTTGGTTGCACCTTATTAATACAGCTTTATAAAATGCACACAGAACCTAGGTATTTACTTCAACTACTTATAATGGGAGGTTAGTTTGTAATTCAACATGAATATTTTCTTATGGTTAAATGAATGCAATGCAAGCAATTTAACTTTCATGACAGGGTAGATACATGCAATACTGCAGTAATTAATGCAGGCTGAGATCAAATTCTGTGTCTGCCAAGTTTTTGTTCCATGACCTATAAAATGCTAATACATCTCTCTTTGGTCTTGGTTTAAAATATGATTAATGACTTAAAATTCAGTTATTTTGATGATCAAGTGGAAAATTTTGTGTTATATATTTAGTATAGTGCCAGGCAATTTGAATTAAATAGATGTTACAATAATGACTTACGTATCATTTATGTATTTAAGAACAAAATCATGTTTTATAAATGTTTCATAATAAAGTAAAAAAAGTAGTACTAATTAAACAACAAGGAATCGTATGTATACACATACATTCATATGAAAATAATCTTAAATATTAACTGACATTTCCATACATTACTTCTCAGAGGTTTTATATTTAAAATGGTTTTAAATATACAGCCAAACATAAACATCCATATAAAATAAACCAAATAGAAAGAATTATGTCCCCTTTACACTAAATTTATAAGATTAAAATTGTATTTGAATAAGCTAGCTTTTTCCTGTATACATTATACATAAAATGTAAATGATTCATGGAATGCATATATTAAATATTTAATTTCAATAAAAATTATTTCTGGATCAATTTTACATTAATCTACTTACATTTAACTATGTTACCTAAATCTTTTGTCTTGCTTCATCCTAAATTCTAGAAAGTTAATAAAAAGTCAAGCTTGGTATTAGAATATCCAGTACCTACTTTCTCTTCTTAACATTTATAATCTAGACTAAATTGAAGGAGAAAGAAGTGACTACATGAAGCAAGAAAATTGAATCCATATATAATATATAAACGTATATGCACACACATATACTTATATTATTCAAACAAAGGAGGAGATACAGAAGGGAGAGCCATGAGCCAGACCATTTGTTTTCAGAGAACTTCAGACCATAGTTTACACTTTTTCCTGCTGAGCAGGGATAGCTCTTTTCAGTAAATGAATAATAATTATTTTTTTCTTGATTTATTTTAGACTTATAAAAACAGCAATATGATCTGAAGAATAATTTTATCCTTTAAGGGCATTGATCTTGAATAAAATACTTCATGTACTTAATGAACAAAACATAATAACATCCCACAAATTTTTGTTTCACCTGTTTTTCTTTTTAGAATTTTGACACAGGGTTTTATTTTATGGCCCTGGCTGGCCTGGATCTCACTATGTAGACCATATTGGCTTCAGGTAGACAAAATCTACCTCCTTCTGCCTTCTGAGTCCTGTGATTAAGTATATCACTGTCCAGTACCTATCTTAAGTGATTTCAAGGCATTATGAACAATAAAAGAGATCTATAGGTTAGTGCGTATGTGCCTGAGGTTACATAAATATATATTCATTTATTTATGCTTATACACAATAAAAACACATTGGTCCACACAGAAGTGCTTAAAATCAGGAGCAACAAAAGAGAATTTTGAGTGTTTTTTTGTGGTTATTAATTGTTTTCTTTGTCATGTATGCAGTCTAGAATTTCTATGCTTTGATAACAAAATATACAGTAGCATTTAATTTTTAAATGTTTTAAGTTAGCATCAGAAAGTCAACTTCTTAGTGCCTTCATTGATTAGAATATTCTTTACGGTGCTGCCAATCAGGTGCACTTCAATATTTGTATACTTAATCTTTAAGATATAACATTGCAAATGAAATTGAAAAATTCTTTAGAAAGATTTAGAGAGCCAAGGAGATGGAGCCTTTGCTGAAGTTTCTGCACACTGAGAAAATGAAGAGAGGTGTTTGGGAAGTGGCCCATGTGATCCTGTATCTTTTCAGTGATAGGCAGTATCAGGATACAAGTGTAAAAAGTTGCAGAATTGATGCGTCAGCTGGAAATTAGTGGAAAAATACAATGAATAGAGCAATTCAAAACACACTGAGAGAATCAAGACAATGCTTGTTTCAATAAGAACTGGCATCAATTAAACTAGGGAAAAATATTAGAAAAGTAAATTAGGGGAAGACCAAGGGAGGCTTTCATACAAGGCCAGCATCTCTTCTGTATGTTATTAAGTACACAACGAAAAAGTGCTCGAGGACTGTAATTAGAAAAGAAATGAAACAATTATATTTGTCTTTAAAAAAACCACATAGCACACTCTATATGATGCCACTCAAGTAGCAGTCATGTCTGTAGCTACTCTTAAATTTCTATTGTGTATATTTATTATTTGACTATCATTGCTCAAACAGTATTTATCTAGTTATTTGATGACTCTGATGTCTCTGAAGATGTAAAAGCATACTTATCTAAATATGGCTTTTAAAATGCTCATATCTCAGAAAGTACCATTCTTTTCTAAATATCCTGGTGTATAAAATATCAACAAGTGTCCAAGTTTCCCTGTATCGTGATATACATAAAAATTGTAATCTAATAGCTTCAAATTTGTTGTTTAAAAAAAAGAATGTTAATTTTAAATTTAATTTGATAACTAAAAATCTCAGTCCTTTAAATGGAATAATCTTTGTGCTTCTCTTTCTACCTAGCAGCCTTGTCCAGTTCCTTGAGGAGCTCAAGATAAAATAAAACAAACAGAAAAAACCAGGTCAAATATATCTGTTATTGCTTTCATCAGAGCAGCAAGTACAGTCCTGGCACAATGCTCTCAGAAAGTCCTGGATGGCTGGACAACCCTCGGAGAACCCCATCCTGGGAAGTAAGGGTAGTTCTATACACCAGACTTTGCAAGGAAGTATCAGTCTGACTTTATTGCTAGGCTCTGAGCCCTTGTATTTGTTTGCAAAGCCACAAAATTCTTTCTGTGAACTTTGAGTTCTAAGAAGGCTAAAAGAAGGTAATCATCACTCTTGTACTAAATAGTCACATCTTCTTCTTCTCTTCCTCCTCCTCCTCCTTGTCCTTCTTCTTCTTGTAAAACTCTACAGAAGTCAGCAGTTTCATCAACACAAACACAAAAGATTTATTATTGAGATGTCAGAATTTGCAGCTCCTGGTCACCAGCCACTTTTGTGTGCCTTCACTATGTTTATCTCTGCTCCTTTGTTGTTACATCCTCCATACAAAGATGCACATGAAAGGAACAAAGAGACAAGGGTAAGCAAATGTCAACTCCCCTGTGCCAACCCCCTGGGGGGTATGAGTAAGGAGAGTGCTTGTGTGTAGTCATTTGCTTGGGTTTTAACAACAGATTATGAACTGTTTTCATCTAGTTGTAAGTGGATAACTCCTGATAAAGTCTAGCGGACAGAACATATTTTTCTGTGCAAGAAAATTTAGGTTTATATAAATATTAAACCGACATTCAAAGTAGCTCAAAGCTGTCACACATGAGTGTGTATTGAGTTTTTCTTGTGACTTTAGGGTCACAATACTGGGTTCATATACTAAACATGGTTTTATCAGTGTAAAGCATTTTTTTTTTTTTAAAGTTCTGTCTCTCAGTGCCTTACATTGTCACTTTCACCTATGTTTAGAAAAAAAAATTAGGAAATATATTAATTGACTATAAATTGTATTGCTAGATCCTGAAATCAATGAAATCACCAAGGCAACTGAGAATATATTGAAATTGTATGTTCAAGAGATGGGGAGGTTCTGAGTTACAATGTTCGCATAGCATGTAAGAAGACAGTATAGTGTTAAAAAAGAATCACTGAATTCTACAAGTCACATGTGTGTTATTCAAGCAAGTGGCTAGTTTCCTTCTCACCCTTTTACTTAATAATTTGTGTATGTATATTTTTCTTTTGCCTTCTAAGCTATCTCAAGTGTCAGCTTTTCGTAGGTAGGAATAATAGTTCTTGGTTTTCAAGCTATCTGGAATTTACTTGAGATTCTATTAGAAAAGCCTCTGATTTTTGTAGGAGATCTCTCCTACTTCCCCTTCCCAGGGTGATTCATGGTCCCTCTTAGGGTCCTCCTTGTTAGCTAACTTCTCTGGAGCTCTGGGTCTGGTTATTTTTTGCTTTACATCTAGTGTTCACTTATAAGTGAGTACATACCACATTTGTCTTTCTGAGTCTGGGCTACCTTACTCAGGATGATATCTTCTAGTTCCATCCTTTTGCTGGTTTATGATGTCATTGGTTTTTTTTTTTATTTTATTTTAAAGAAAATTTATTCCCAAGGCATTTTAATTGAGTTTTTTTTTTCTTTTTTTTTTTCTCTTCTCTTCTTTATTTTGATGTCATTGTTTTTTAAGGCTGTATCTATGGTGAGACATCTTGCTCAGCCTTGATGCAGGAGGGAAGGGCTTGGTCCTACTTTGCTGACTCCTCATGGGAGGCTTTGCCTTTTCAGAGGAGAGAATGGGGGAGTGGGGAAGGCTGGGGGAGAGTGGAAGGAAAGAAAAGAGGGGGATCTATATATAAATGAATAATAATATTCTTAAATAAAAAATAAAATCTATCTAGTGTTTTTGAAAGCAGCAGAGAGTTGGTACCAATACATCTGGTGTTGGTAAAGGGAAATGAAGTTGTTCTTACAGACTCTTTTTCTAAAGACACGTGTTTCTATATTTACCTCCAGTCTCAAAAAAATTAATAATGCTGCATTTCATGTGTCATCCTACCAATTTCTATGTGAGTCACTGGGAACTCAGCACTTATTTCTACAACTCACCTGAGAAATTTGCCAACTATGATATCACATGAAGACTGAGGCAATTCTTAATTAAAATTGTTATTATATCAGTATATTTCTTTTTACTAGTGAGAAGAGCTTTGTTGTTCTTCTCATGAACTGGTCACAAAAGCAGTTACAAATTATTGAGTGGAAAACACAAAGAGCAATACTATTTTTTCATTTGCTTGGGTTAGCATAGAGCTTCACTATTATATATTGTTTCTTCAATGTCAAGAAATATCCTCATTAAAGCTATTCTTTGGAGTGTGTTGGAACATTTTTTAACATTTGTTTTCTTTTTGGGGACACAGCATCTGTGTGAAAGTCAGAGGACAACCTGAAGAAATCAGTTCTCCTTTCAGACCACTGAGTTCTCAAGGTTGATGTTAAGTGGCTTTATCTGATGGGACATCTCACCCACCATAATAATAATTTACATGGTCTATGTCAAATGAGCCTATAGGGACTTTATTCGAGGTTTCACTTTATTTCTCTAATGTTATGATTGCAGTTTTAAGCTTTTAAGTCTGCCATCTTGAGTTGGGACTATCTTTACCATTTGTTTATAAGAACAAGTAGGCCCTTTTTTAATTTTCAAAAACTTAATTCTGTCCTTAGAAGTAATTAAGTGCAGTCTGAAAAGGCACAAAGAAGAATAAACTGGGCAGTTACTGTGCAGGCAAGCCATTATCTCGTTGAACAGTGACATTCTTTAGAATACTTTATAGTATATTTCAGCATAAAACTACTTAAAGCCTACAATAATAATTTATGGCTAGTACTGTACGGTGACTTTTAAACAATGGTTTATAGACAACCTTTGTATTTGCCTCCAACAGACAACATCAGTGGTAGACTACTATTTTCATATATTGAAACAATACGATAAACTTTATATCACACTTCAAAACAATGCCAGTTTTGTTAATTCCAAGCATAATACAAGAATAAATATCGTTGTTGACAGCAACTGGAGAGGAGAATACAGTAAGGATGTTTGTAAAGTTTGTAGAAAATTTTCTGCTGTACATAAGAATACAGATGAACGACACTGGGCAAATACTGAAATTTTAAGCAAAGGTGTATTTATACTTGTAACTCTTATTTTAATAATTTCTTGTATCATTTTCTGGTTTCTATTCTATGGATTTGAAATATCTGGGTTCCCTCAAGTTCCAGTAATACTGGACAATTTTTTGTTGTTGCTGTTTTCTTATTTGTTTGTGTGTATGTTTGATTTTTTAGACATCATCTCATGTAGCTCAGGTTGGCCTGGAAGCCACTATGCATCAGAGGATGACCTTGAATTGCTGATGCCCCTGCTTCTGTCTCCCAAGGACTGGGGTTACATGCATGCACCACAATGCCTCCTTTTATGGCATGTCTATGTAAAATGTCTCCAGACATTTTCAAGAAAAAGTTTTCTTTCTGATTTAGTTTTTTATTTGTTTATTAAATAATATTTATAGGCAGGTGCTTGCAATTTGCCATGGGAGAACATGCACCAGGAAAAAAGGGTTTCTCCAATTGCTTCAGAATCAAAAGGTATAGACACACATGCAGAGTATGGTTTCTAAGCACAAGCCAGTTAAGTTGGGTACATTAGGCATGTTTCAGATCGTATCAAGGGTTACTAATTTTGGTTTTAAAAGCTACAACAAACATTATAAATCCCTTCTCAGGAATTTCTCTGACAGGAAAACAGATGGAAGTGCAACAAAAGCACATCTGCAACTGTGGGCACTAAATCTCTCACTGACTTTGTAAGTGACACACTAAAAGTAAGCACAAAACCCGCAGCTCAGTAGAGATCAATAAATACATAAAGTGTCATCAGCCTGGAAAACAAATCTTCAAAGGCAGTGATTGTCAAGATAGGGCCATATATCAAAAGAGACAATGCACGTAGAACTGAAGCAAACAGCTATTAATGAGACCCCTAGGCAAGTTATGTGAAAGGGCCATCCAAATTGAATTCTTGGCATGGACAAAATGAAATGCTCAAAACACAAAAAGAGAACTGGCATAGCCTGCAGTTGGAACCTATGGTGGACTGCGTAAGTAAGCATGCCACAATGCTTCCAAAAATGAAGGGAATCCAGCAGTAATCAAAATAGCCTTGAGGTGTAAAGCTAGCTTCACTAAAGAGACTAGCATTTCCACATATTACTAACAGTGCGTGTGCACACACACACACACACATATACACAGAGAAAGAGATACACATACACACACAGACACACACAGATACACATACACACAAACACATACAGGGACGGACACACACACACACACACACACACACACACACACACACACACGGGGCAAGGGTGATTGTATAAATACAGTGATATCTGAAAGCACTGAATTGCAAAGTAAATAGAAGTCTTTCCATAGTTTATCTCATGCTGCTGTGACTGGTCATTCAGTCAGTGTGTAATTCCTCGCCATGGAGATATAAATAATTTACCATAAATGACAGAAATTCACCAGGTGTAAAATAGCCCACTTAGTTCTTCAAAATATTGACAGTTGAACAAGATTGAGGAATTAAATAGAGCTTAGCAAGGATTTTTATAAATCATTTAATTCTAAATATCCTATTTTAAATATGAAAGGATTGTTAACTACTTGGATTAGAAAGTCATGGTCGTACATGCCTTGTATGATGGAAATCATTCTTAATTTGAAAGAAGGCCTTCATGTAAAGGTATTCTGAGCTATTATTGATTAATAGTGTCATGTGAAATTAACTTTTTATTTACCTGATATCTCTCCTTTCCACGTCTCGCATCCAAAATTTATTGTACTTATTAATAAATTTTCACCAGATATCATCCTAAGGTATTTTGATTGTGTTCAGAAGTATTATATGTTTATAATTTACAAGTATTTTTACAAATGAGAACATATCAGAGAGCTGGAAAGATGGCTTAGTGGTTAAAAGCACTTACTGTTCTTGTGGAGGACCAGAGTTTGATTCCTAGTGCCTACCTCAGATGGCTCACAGCTCTGTGTAATTCGAGCTCCACTGGACTCAAAAGCCTTCTGGCCTCTATGAGTTCCCACAGATATGCAGCATACACTCACATAGGAATGCATTTACACATACATAAAAGTAAGTATGTATATATTAATGAGAGCAAAATAGCTGTAGTTTATACATTTACAACTTTGAAAATAGCAGCTGGGCATCATGTTACACATCTGAAATCCTGGCAGTCAGAAAGTAGAGATAAGGGGATAATGAATGTTTGAATTACATTGAACTACAAAGTGAGTTTCAGGCCAGCCTGGCCTACAAAGTAAAATATTTCAATTAAACAAAACAAATTAAAACATAATATAATGCCATTGCTCATCAATATATTTTGATAGTTACCTTGAGGGGTACTATTGCTGCCTTCTCAGCTCATAAGATATTATATTTAGTAGGTTCCAAAAATCTATGTATATGATGTGTGCGAGTGCACATTTTCAAGTACAATAGCCAGGTTTTACCTTCTTCACAAGTAAGTCTCTAATATTAAATTGCTATGTGTTCACACCCAGAAATTCATGTCAGTAATCAATTGAGCATATGCCATATGGAAATCCTATAATGCTCTCACTTAAGTTTTACCTTTTTTTTTTTCTTTTTTTCTTTTTTTGGTGTACAATAGTCATAGAAGATGTGGGTATCTACATTGTATAGGTTAAAAATGGAGAAAGTGGAACAGTATAGAAGGTATAGATCAAATAGATCAAGTCAAATGTTTCTATCCCCTAAGCAACAGTCACCAGTTATATGCTTTCAAATCCTGGATTTTAAATAGTGATCATATCTGATATTTTTGGACTGCAACATCATTGAAAACTGCTTTGATTTCCTTGTTTTTTCTTTTCTCTTTCTCCTATCTCATCCACATACTTTCTTCCCTCTCTATTTTATTTGCATTTCAAGTACTAGGATTCTGGATATGTGTGCCTACCCAAAACTGCTTTATTATTATTATTATTTTTATTCATTTATATATCAACCACAGTTTCCCCCTCCTCTCCTCCTGTTTCCTTCCTCCAACTTCCTTCTACACCCTCCCATCTACTCCTTTGTCTCCATTTAGAAATGGCAAGGTGCTGATGGACATGCAAACTTGTACAGCTACCTGGGAAATCAGTATGGTTGCTTCTCAGAAAATTGGAGTCAACTCAATACCGATTTATAGCTCTCTTGGGCATATACCCAAAGGATGCTCAGTGACACTACAAGGACACTTGCTCAACTTGTTTATAGCAGTGTTACGTGTATAGCCATAACCTGGAGACAGCTGTATGTTTTAAAAATCAAAACCTCATTACCATGACTAGTAGTAATAACTCTCCTTCCCATCCTACCGTACCATAAAACAGTTTTTTCTCCAATTATATTTGTGAACACTTACATCTTTATTAAACTTTTTATTGTCCTTCTAAATTCTGTCTTTGTGTTTCATCTTGCCTATAAATATTTCAGTTACCTTCATGACTTAAAAGCTAACAATATACTCCAGCTTTTAAACTCTATAACCAAGACTCTATAGAACCTCAGGTTCATACTTTTAAGTAGCTTGACATGCTAACACATTCCAGAGCCACATTGACCACAGCATGTTCCCTCTATACTGTTTCCTATCTCATGTAGGAATGCACCATTTGTGCATTGTCAAGACCTATACTTTATCTTTCAAACCCAAGTTACCAAGATTACAGGCATGTCTTCAAGGATGATATTGCCTATGAGGCATGAATCATGTGTGAGGTTCATATCATTTTGGAATGGGAACAAGGAAATATTGTGAACTCAGTTCTTCATTTGGTAGCCATATTTCAATATAACAGTATGTGAATAATACAGATTGCACTAGTCTGTACTGATCTACCAACAAGATAATTGCACTTTAGATATGTACAATATCTGCCAAGTAGGCATTCTTTTCTTCATTCATACCATGTTGGATATGACAGGCTTCCTAATCATAAATATTTCTCAATCCACATGCATTCTTCAAATGTAGGTTAAATATATCCATCTTGTCCCTATGTGCCTTAAATATTGACTAATTCACTATAGCCTAAAATCATATTCTCATTTGTTAACATGAAAATAAGACTTCTTATTACCTAATTTACAAAAAAAGAAAACTGCTTCTCTGACTCATGCTTTGAATTTTTGATATAAAGTTTCAGTATTCGATGAACAAGATCTGCCCTGACAAATGCTGGTTGGAATGCTTGTCCTCCATCCTCCATGTAGCACAATACTGTTCACACTATAGGGTTCATTTCAATCACTCCCTCCATGTGATGTTTCTGAACTTCACTGACAGCTTAGAGTTCTTATAGCTCCCATGACATAATCGTATATTATGATTAACTTTTATATGCATTACCCTCTGTGTATGTTGAGATTTTTTTTTTTAAAAAAAGGATAACAAATTAGTATTAGCAGTGTAGTGTGTGTTCTAGGAAAGTCATATTTTTTTTTGCTAATGGTGAAATATTCAAAGATAATGTATGAGTGGATTATAATATTTTGAACACATCAGCCCTTGTCTTGAACAATCATTAATCTTTGTGTGTGTGTGTGTGTGTGTGTGTGTGTGTGTGTTTGTGTGTGTGTGTGTGTGTGTGTGTGTGTACGTGTGACAGAGACAGAAAGAATAGTCTATTATCAAAAACTCTTTCTTACCAATAATTTTATAACAAGTCAATCAAGAAAACAAAATTTTATAGTTAATATAACACCATTGTTTTTAAGTTTAATTAAAAAAACAGAAAATTCTTACACTGTTAAGAGTTCCTTTTTGTGTCAAAGTATGAGTTTAATATGAGAGCAAACAATGTAAACAAGGACAAAACCTTTGTGTTCCCAAATATGGACTGTGGGAAAATATAAGCAGAACAACAAGATGGATAAAGGACTATCAAAAACAGCGTAACTTTAGGACGTCTTCCACAATTTGCTCTTAATTCTGCTTACTGTGACATCTTCCTTTCAGATTACTTTCTTATTGAACTCCATTTTGTTTTGTGATAAGGATAATTTTTTGTTGTTACTTGATAAAAAATTTAGAGAAATAATATTTAGACATTTTGGAAATAATAGAAATATCAACAAAAAGAATAAATTGCAAATAATCTCAAAATATTTTTTATGTAAAAAGAACATAGAAAGTAAGAGTGAATATTGAAAGTGTTGTTACTTAATTGCAGAGAAAGCACATAGAACCAGATACCATGAACATTCAACAAATCGATCTTAGCTATAGTAGGCAGTCTGAAGATGCCACTCATAATGATTGGTTAAGAGCTGAGACACACTGAACTGAAAGGCTCTGTTTTGTTGCTCATCCCTCACATCTTTACTTGATCTCATAATTTCAAAGACTGGCAGGATGACAGAGGCTTACTGTGTAGTCTTACAGCTTTTGAGTTGGGAAGACTCATTTACGGCATTTTTTCTGACTTTTCAGATTTGCAGGAATTTGTTTTTTCATAGCTTAAAATGAACATTCCACAGTTAATGCTTGGAATCTTGTCTATAGTTTTTACATAGAAATTTATAACTGTGACAAGGGTAGAAGTATTCATCTACCTTTACGATTTATTTACACCACAATAAAACCTTTACTTTGTAACAAATAAATTTCAATCAAATAGATTATATCCATTAAGAAATAAGCATTGAACTTTCCCCAAATTGCACACTTGTCATACATGGTTTTCAAAAAGACTCATGAAATGCATTTACTGCTTGTAAACCCCTTTTGACATATTTAACATACTTCACTTATGCAAAGTGTCAATCTCTCGGGGTCATTATACTGTTGTTATATGGCATGCATGAGTACACTAACATACTAAGAGCACTCCAGGCATGGCTATTCATGCTAGCAGGAGGCTTTAAAAGAAGACTACAGATTTTTTTTTGACTCTGAGAGAATGAGGATGCCTTTAGAGAATATTTGCCCTGTGGGGGAAGAGGATCAGTGGGAGAGACAGCATTATTGGCTAAGAGAGTAGGTAAAGAATGGTCTGGGCTCAAAAGTCAGCTTCATTCAAAAGACATGTTGTTATTAGCAATTTCAAGTGTGCTGATGGTTTGTATCCCTATCCCTGGAAGTGTTCAGAAGCCCGAGGGCACAGAATGAAATAAAAAGTGACAGGCTTATGTGGAAGAAAATGAAAAGTTTGTTTAAGACCAAAGAAAGATTCCTGAAGAAGGTATTTATTAACTTAATGGCTCTTGCTCATAACTGATTTATGTCTCCTCAGGAAAGTTATTTCAGCAGAGTCAAGAGTTTGGCTCCAATGTTGTCCTTATTCTACTAAGTCTATTGTCAATCAACTAAAAGCCTTGATGAAACACAATGTACGTGTCTCAAGCAGTTAATGTACTTAGAAAAATTTATGTAAAATGACAATATTTAGAACTGATTGTAGTTTTCTTTAAAATAAACATTTTATGCTTTTAGTTGTCTTTTTTTTATTTTTCTCTCAGAACTTTATGTGGATTAAAGGCATAGGATACATTTAATATAATAAGTTAAAACAGTATTTACAACTCAGTATGTCTAAACAAAGACATGGTTGTTGTATGTGTAGTGTGTATTCATCAAAATACAGACACAATTTTGTTAGTGTTTAGATTAGTCTAGTGATTATTTAATTTGAAGACAAGATTGTCAAATGAACATTTTCTCTTTGGGGACCAGGGCAGTGAGTGATCTCACTGGAAAGAGCTGTAAGTGTTAGAATGACAACAGCAGAATGCCAATGAGTTGATGGACAAGTCCTGTGAGGCAGAACAAGAACTGAAATTCAAATTTGGTATTTGAAAATATCCTGTTCTTGCTTTTCACAATAGCATCTCAAAAAATACACATGTATAGAAGTATGAAATTACCTTACAACTTTATCAATAAAAGTTGACCCCCTTTTTTGAACATTGAATGCAAATTACTTTGTGCATATAAACAAGATTCTTAAGAGAAAAGATAAATGAATCTTGCCTTACAAACTCTCCCAACTCTTGAAAGAATGCTTCTGTCAGATGTACTGCTTTCCTGAGATGATTCCCGAAAGAAGAAATATATTTTATCATCATCTGGATTGTAAGTGTCTGGAATGGGGAATGTTCCAATAAATTTTGCTCCTGTTTGGAAAATAAAGATAGTTACAGGTTGAAACAATAAGTTAATCCAGCAAGTCATCTTTGGGACATTTGTATATGAAACAATTAGCAGAATTTTGAAAAAATAATCTGAGAGTCCAGTGTAGGAAACATGATGTGTACATAAACAAGGTTCAGTGTGGGAATATGTGACAGCACAGGAAGCAAGTGAGCTAGTCTGTGAGAAGTTTCAGGACTGGGTGAGAAAGCAATCATGAAATTCAACTGTTCGTGCTTTCCACTAAAGCAGTCACAGTCACATAATCATAGGGATACATTCTGAGAAGTGCATTTCTCAATAATTTCATCCTTACTATGCAAACATGATAGAAAGTAATTATAGTAATGTAACTGGCCATGATGTCACTAGGCAAAAGAATCTTATGAGATTGCATTGTATATAGATTATATATGGTCTGTCACTGACCAAATGAAGTGCAGAAGACTTACCTTGATAGTCTATTTCCATCTAAGATTCTGTGATTTTATACCCTCCTTATGATGAGACTACCTCTTGATAATAACCATGTGATTTTAATGAACATAGGGAAATCTGAAATGTCATTTATTATGAAAATTGTGGTATTCTTTGTTGCATTGTCTGAAATTCACCAGAGGTGGAATAAAATTAACCAATACTGTTTAGGTCATTTCCAGTACATGTCCTTGAGATCCTCTTTCTGGGTTTATATTTTTAAAGGTGATCTCAGGCAATTAATCTACACATGATCTTAGTCAAAAGTTCAAGAGGTTTGGTTAGTCAGCTCTGTTAACATCCTCATGAGGCTCCTAATCTTGTCCAGTTGTATTCAATAGTTTTTAATAATGGGTTACTATGTACAAAAGCACTAAGCAACTGCCAGTCCCTGATGTTCAATAAACATGAATTATAGCTTGCCCTGGTAGCACAATTTGTAATATCAGGTAATCTGAAAGCTAAGGCTGGACATTCACAAATACAAGGTATGTACAGTGAATTCAGGGCTATCTTTACAATTTGTGAGATTTTATCTTCAAAATAGTAAACTACATAAAGAACTGGAGACATCTCAGTGGTAAAGCAGTTTTTACACATGCATTAACTCTGGGTCCCATTACCAGTACTACACCATCACAAAGCAAGGAAAAGATCAATGTGACTTATGAAGAAGAAAGTAATGAGGACAGTAACTCCCATGGTTATGGCTCTTGCACTTGCAGTAATGATGTAAAGTTATTCAATGTTTAAAAATTCTGTCTGTCCTGACCTAGAAAGACGTCCCTCACATTTGGCCAGGGACAAACTATTTGCAACACAAAAGGAAAAACCCCTTTGTGCTACTTACAAATCAGCTGAAGTTTCCTAATGCCTTCTTTAGGAAGAATTGGGCAGTTCAAGTGGTTTTGTGTAATCATACAAATTTGTTATGGGGCTGACTTACTTCTACAGAATACCTCAATATCTACTTACACCTGCCTTAAATAACTTCTTAGCCCAGCTGTTTCACTTCCGAGGTCAACTCTGCATCATACTCCTAGAGTTAAGGTGTGAACTACTACTGTTTCATTGGTAGGCCTTGAACTCACAGAAAGAGGAGAAAGATCTTGTTCTCCTGAGTTATGTGCTTAAAGGCAAAGGTCATCACTCAGTCATTCCAGTCCTGGAATTAAAGGCATGAGTTACCACTCTCTGAACCTCAATGGTTGACTATGTGACTATGGGTGATTCTATCCTCTGACATTCCAGGCTAATTTTATTAAATATAAAATATATCATCACTCAGATGCATGTACTCCTGTATACATGTACACATCAAGTAATGATTAGCTCTGTTCTCTGCCTAGCCTTTCCTACTAACCTTTGGTTTCTTATTCCATCTCTTTTTTGAAAAAAAAAAGGAGAAAGAAACCAACCAAACCAAAAAAAATCCCTCCCCAAATCCTCAAAGTTTAAAATAATTTCCCTAGAAAAAGAATGAAAAATTCATAATTTGAAACAAAAAAGTACCAAATAATAGGAAGCCTAAAGGAGAAATTTTATATTGTACCCTTCCAAGTAGGCATATGCTCAACCTGCAGGCCCCGCTGTTATGATGATGACACACGATGATATTAGTATGAGTTCAAGGCAATCCTAGCTCAGAAAGTAAGTTCTAGGCTAGTCTGGCCTATGGAATGATCTTCTCTAGCAAAAATTAAATTAATTAATTGATTTTTAAAAGTTTTTGAAGAGGGAACATGGAAAGACGGGAAAATGTTTACCTTAGCTGACTTGAGCTGGTTGACAGTCACTTTATTTACAAGAACAAACATTATGTAAAGAAGAGTAGGACACCGAAGTTCTGAGGAAAGTACAGACATATGGGCTAAGTTGAGGCTGTGCTGCAGGCATATATGGGGCCGCCTTTTTGAAAATGAAAATTAACATATAGCTGTTTCCAGAAATGACCAACAGGTTAAAATGTGACAGCAGCCCACATTTTAGAAATTTGTATGATATCAATAGACGCAATTATCACAACATTGCAAGCACTGAACCTTTAGATGTCACGTAACATACAACATGCAACATACATGACTTTGTGTTATTCAGTCATTGATGAATTTTATTGAGTTCTTAAATGTGGTTCTTTTACAAGTCTTGGAAGAAAATTGTTTTTGAGGAGAATTGTGGAAAAGTCTAAGCCAAATGTTTATTATATGAAGAAATCTAATCATGGAAAAGAAGAGTATCAAGTAGTACTCTGTTCTTTGATTTAGACAATAAACATACTTACAAGCTAAAAATAAATACACGTTTTGAGAATAGGGCATCTCTTTCTTGCAGATTACACTGAGGTCTTGTCTTAGAACACTGTTGTTAGAATTTTATGATAGAAATTCTTTCCTGATTTGCTGCCAAATTTGGATAAATATAGCCATCATTTAATTAGTGCATGGTTGTTGAATTCAACAATTTAAAATTATAGCAATAGACACCTGGGCTTTATTATAGTACAGCCCCCTCCCTCTAGCATTTAAAACATATGTCCTAATAGGGGCAGAGTTTGAAACTATGTGCTTTCACAACTGAACTTCTAGCATGAAACCATGAGGTACTGCCAATTGAAGATGACAAACACTCAGCCTAGAGAACACGACATTTTCCTTTCTCCCACAAGCCTTGTTTGCACAGGGTGATCACACTTAGCCCAGCCCATAATTGGCAGTGACTTTTTAAATGCCTTTTATTTCTTCTTATGTCCTCTTCCCATTGCTTTAACTCCTCCTTCCTTATGGGAGAATTTACAGACAACAGAGAGGCTCAACAAAGACTTTAAATTAAGAACCCCTCTAATATGGTAAAAATGAAAATTTAAAACAAAAGTTCCCAGCTACTCCAGAAGGAAAATAGAAACACATGCATCCAAGGTTCATTACTTGTTCTCATTTTCCAAATGGTGACATGCTTTAGTTCCACCCTGAGATTCTAACAAAAACTCAGCTCTGTTTGAGCAACCACCATGAGTTGCCCTGTCTCTATATTTAAAAATTATGATGTATTTAAAGGTTGTGTTGATAGGCAATGAGATCACCTTAACTTCACCTAGACATTTCCAAGGAGTTCAGTTCTGTTATATTATATTCTGATAACTCATTTAAGAGGAAACTTCATATATCAAAAAAGAACTCAGCACTGAGGAATCATGTTTTTTGAGTCATGAAAGAGGGCAGGAGCAGTCGTACAGAGTCTTAAGAGGTGAGAGGCTCTGCTCTCATTCTGGCTACTGCCAAGTGGAGTGTGGGCTACAACGTGGTGTGCATTTAAGGATTTTAAACTCTCTAAGTGATCTAGCAGCTAAAATCTATTGCAAGAAAATCATGGTCATGATGCTAAGGATAATTGTTCAGTATACATTATACATATATATACAATTAAATATACAATTAATAATACATTTCATGTCTGTTTGATTTAAATGTTGTATCAGGTTTGGAAGATACTGCTCATCACATGCATGTACAAAGGTGGGAAACTGAATTGAAAATGGAAGTAAGCACAGAAAGTAAAACATGACACAGGACCCTTAGTGTAGCTCACAAGAAGTAAATGATGCACAGATGCAATAGCCTGTAGAGAAATGGAAGCCACATTCAGTACTGAGCTTCTTGTTAATTGATTATTCATCACTGCTTTCAGCCCAGATAAACTCTTATGAACTGCAACAGTGAGTTTCATATCTACATGCAATGCAAATAATGAAGAAAATTCAAAAATACAGTGGGATATCAAAATGTAGGATATTGCACATATATTGATAAGCAGCAATAATTTACACCAGACACATACAAAGACATTTTTGCACTGATGGAAATTTTTATATTTGTACTTTTTAAAATGATGTTGTACTCCAGCTAATCTGGACTGCTGAACTACTGACATATGATTAGAAAAAAATAAAGAAGAAAATTTATTAGTGCTAGGGACTGAACATAGGCTTCTGTGTGTGTGGAGGATCTACCACTACTGAGGCACATACAAAACTCTGCTTGTTTTTTACTAATGCCACTCCAAATTTAAAAATTTATTGGTTGCCAAGGTTTATCATACTGCATGTCTGAATTTTTAACAGGGCAGCACATGCCTCTAGCCATTCTGCACAGATCCAGAGTTAATTCAGAAATAGCTTTTATTCCTTTAACTACTACAAAAAAAGGCAGTCAGCACTCTAATTTAGAGCAAGCTAGGAGACCTGGACATATCTCTCTGCCCACTGCATCTCAATTTGTGAAATATGAGGTTAGAAAATGGTTTCTAAGTTAACATTCATTCCCAACCATTAGAACAGTTCATCTGTGTTCTGATCTTTACACTCCTAACTCAGCCAGAAAATCCCACTAGCTTTTGTCTTTGGGCCATGCCTAAATGTGTGTACAAAATGGCTATTTTTCATGACAGGGGACAGAAATGCTCTTCGGTAAAGCCAATATTTTGCCTTCATCCATCATTTCTCTCCTCATTATTAGGAATGTTACATATTCTATAGGTTCTTCTTTTTCTCTGACCTGATTTCCATGGATCAAGGGAGTCCTGACTGGGTCTCTAGAAGCAGTGGGTTCCTTTCACTCTGCTTCTTTTCACTCCTCAGCATATGTTTGACCAGAGGCTCACACTTACACAGCTATGCACAGACTGCGGTGGTCTCCCCGACTGGTGATCTCAACACATTTTCTCTGTCAACCATATCTTTTGCTGCTAGACTCACATCCCTGGTTTGCTTTAATCTCACACAAAGCACAGACATGGGACCAGAATGTGAAGGTACTTAAGAGCATGGGTTCCTGCTTGTGCAGCCAAGCCTCTGTCATATATACTGGAAACTGTTTATCATTCAGAGCTGGACAGCTATGTTTTAGTTTCAATCTCACTTGAACCTTCTAGTTTGGAATCCAAGTATCTGGTTTCTAATATCTCCCTGAAAGTAACAAGCAAATGGTAATTTTCTCAAGATTGTGTCATTAAACAAAATTACACCATAAAAATGTCCAAGATAAGGTCTAACATGTATATTGTATAAAAAATGAAAAGGGAGAGATGAAAGTGAGAGAAATTAGTAAACAATCACATGGGAGCAATAAAATCTCTCTGAGGCAATGAGGTTTATAGGATAAGAGTGGCTATAGAAAGAGCAAGGTCAAGCGCAGTTTTGAAGGAAGTAGGGGTGCTGATTGACAGAATAGATAAAAGAGTTGAAGGGGAAGACGGGATCAAAGATAAGTACAGAGTAAATAGTAGAGAAAACTAAAAACAAGAGAGATAACACCAGGTACCTGCCACCAAGGAGCAGTTCCAATGGAAAAACAATATATTGAAAATTACTTAAAGATTTTTAAAGAAATTAAAGTGAAAGCTCATTAAGGAACTCAAACCCAGAGCAACTATGATGGTTAATCTGGATTGTCATCTTGGTGGGTTATAATCACCATGCACTAAAGCCTCCAAGACTGTCTGTGAGGGTTTTACGCATTAGTGTAACTGAACTGGGAAAACACAATTAAAAGTAAGTGACCTCATTTCTTGGACTGAGGTCCCAGATTCAATAAAATGGAACAAAAGAGCTGCATGCAGCATTTATTCCTTGCTGCTTCCTAACAGCTGATGTGATGTGAGAAGCTGTCTCCAGCTCCTGATACCTTTACTGCTCTGCCAGGATGTACTACACCACTGAAGTCTGAGTCATAAGAGACTCCTCCTCCCTCCTTTACATTCCTTTTGTAGGGTATTTTATTGTAGCAGTAAGAAAATTATTTAACACAGAAAGCTAGTCATACAATGCCTGACTTTAATATTCTTCTTTCTCTGTAAAATAATTTTAAGTCTAATCTGAGAATGTAACACTCTCATATACATTTTTTAGGGCCATTGGAAGGAATATTGGAATGCACAAGGAAACAGTACATATTTCAGTGAAGATCCCTAGGCAGGGTGTACTTATGAGAAGAGGAGAGAAAGAAGGAAAAATAGTCAATAGTTTAAATGTGGAAGAACAGGGGGGAAACAACAAAGAATATTTAGGCTTTCTATCCCACCTCCCACTTTTCCCACTTCCAGGAATAACTGAAATTACTCCACAAAAATTCAGCCCTTCACATTGTATATGTCTGATCTTGCTACTGCATGGGAGTCTAGGAATACCTGATGTCTTATCAGTAAATAAAGGTTTGAATCCCAAGAATGTTTTGAGCAAGTTCTCATATAAGTGATAATCAAGATTTAACAGTAGGTACTTAGGTTCAAATAAAACTCTCTCTGTGTGTGTGTGTGTGTGTGTGTGTGTGTGTGTGTGTGTGTGTGTATGCCCTATTGAAGAATGGAAGAGTGACAAGTATCTGAAAACCACACATTTTGGTCTCTTTGATTATTAACGAGTAACTATTACCTTAATTTTTCATGAGTTGTAGCTTTCCTAATTCTTAATAATTTAAATTTATTCCACGAAACTTCTGCCATACATTTTTTTGTCTACAGCCTTCATTGTTCTATTTATTTGGCTATTGTCTTAAACTTAGCCTATGTGCTTTGGATTCACCTACTCACAAACAAATATTATCCCTCTCACATCCAATTTGCAGCATGTTTTTATTTCCTTCTAACTATTGCTACCGTTGTTTTTATTACCTCTCATTTGTATTTATTCTTTTCAAGGACTGCTCCTCCATTAAGCAGGAGAGTTTTTGTGGCTTAGAGTTCAATGTTTGTGTGTTTAGTCTTTATTGTATTACTAATTAATGTTAAGAAACACACACAAAAATACTTTCTGATTAAAAAGTGAAATCTGTAATTTCCCTTGAATTTATGAAAAGGGTTTCAGCCTCCTCGTTCGCTCCCCTGGCTTTCCATGCTGAGCACACATTCCTTGTCACTGGACTCAGTTACCATCCTCTGCCTGTCTGTTTGAATCTATTGGGTGGAGTAGCACTCAGCATGCAAAAGGCTTGGAAGTTAATTTTTGGGCAAGAATCAGGCCATTTGAAATACTTCCGATTGTGTAATTTCAATTGAATATCAATAATACCATTCTTGGCAAATAAAAATTTCATGCATAGATTTCTCCATGGACATGTCATGATGAAGAATGAATAGAATATCTCCTAGCTGATTCTCTATTTGAGGATATTTGCCATTTCTAAATAGAAATATTCATTTGTTAATTTATTTTAAAGCCCTGAGAATATGTATCTTAGCAGGTGTCAAAGGAGTAATCTATGAAAATGCTCTCAAATCAAGTAATTCCAAAACCCATTAACTTTTAGGAGATTTTTCTTTTGGTCACTTTGGAAATTACTTTATTGTGTAAACAAACTGATTAACAAGTTTTGACGGAAGGAATGTTTTAAAAGTGTCTTTCCTTTTGTTTATATTGTCACTGTTCAAAAGTCACTCAGAGATAGGAAGATAGCCCTGAGGAAATCTCTGACTTGGCATCCTCTGCTAACTCTCTAATTTTGGTGGGAACAGTAAATGTGGTCCGACTATCTGACTGTCTAAAGAAAATTGTGTGTGTGTGTATTCTTCTGTAAATAGAAAAAAGTAAGACAAGTGGGTAAAATAGTCTTGTATTAGTCCTTGAAGTATCTACATATATTCTTTAGAGATTTTTCCCCTTGCTTTTAAAACCACAAGTATCATATAAAACAAATAAAATAACAAGTAGACAAACCAATATTATTATCAAATTTTAAAACTTTGGTGTGCTGTTTCTAAACCTAAACATAATTTTTAGCAGCAGAAGTAAGCATTACACTTAACTTTGCTAGTATATGATAAGAAATAAAAAATTCTACTTTGATCTATACATAGTATATACAATCATTAAAATGTTTTAAATTTTATATGGCAATTAAAATACAACAAAGAAGTTAGCATTGCTATCTGTCCCCTTGCTATAGAGCTAAGAATCTTGGTGGTTAATACGTGGAACACAGGTTGCCAACACAAAGCCAAGATCTGCTGCTGATAGATTGTGAGACCAAGATTAAATCACTCAAGATTTCACATCTTTAAAAATAAAGTGTTAAAGTGATAGTCTCAAATGTCATTGTGAACCTTTTAAAAATTTAACACATCTATTATAGCACAAAGAGTGCCAAGGATATAGGACACGGTAAGTAGGTAAGTATCAGCTATTCACACACTCACAGACACTGAAGGTCTGTCTAATTTGATGTGAAATCATTTCAAATGTATTTTTAAATGTTGTACAAAATCAACTTTCCCCAAACACATTTGAATGCAAAATAATGAGCTCCTTATTTTTCCAAAAGCAAAGTCAAAACAAACAAAAGAGAAACTTCACTAACCATTGAGCCAGTAGTGTTCTGAAATGTCTGTTCTGATGTAATGGTGGTCCTGTGTCAGCCCCAGGGATCTCGTGAATGCTGTGTCTTTGCCAAGGAAATCAGAAGCTGTTCCAGAGTAGAGGTACTCGTCTGCAGAAGCAAAGCACACAGGGCTGCTAAGATGACAGTAGAGGCTCACACAACATCCAACATGTGGACTGTTTAACACTAGAACATATGCTTTGTGTATTTTGCAGATTTTGAAGAATTAGTGTAGGTGGAGAAAAAACTCAATTGACTGATAAGCAGAGCCTAGAAAACTGAATATCCAAAAGAGGCCAAGAGCTTCTAATTTAACAGAGGTGTATTCATTGACTTTTCTTTGGCTACATTCTTTAACATTTATCTACAATAAGCAGAGAAACATTATAATTAGGTGTTTGTTTTTGTAGCAGCTCTCACAATATTAACAATTAAATGTCAAAATGAGAACAGATGGCCCAATTAGTATTTACTTAACTGACCCAACCTCAGTGACCACAGCTTTCCTTTGTCCAGCCCATGCTGAAAGGGAGTTTTCAGCGCTGAAGTCATTCCTTGTAATTAAGACATGTTACATTCCTTGAAATGACCATGTCTCTAAAGCTCTGATAGGGAAGGGAAGATGTGCTGTTGCTGAAATACTTTTGCTTCTATAGGAAATGGAGTGAACGTTTCATCAAGGAGAGAAAGAGGCATAACAGGAATTCTAAAGGAAGAGAAAGGAGAGGAGGAAGGAGAGAAGAGTTGGTAAAACCAGGGAGAAGATAAAGAATGTGAAGAGGGAGAAAGGAAGCCCAGAAACATAGGAGTAAAAGGAAACAAGGGAAAGATAAGGAGGGGCAAGTGTGAGTGGGCTTAGGGATCAATGTCCTCTGTTTGCACTGCCTGTCAGAGCACTGGGGAGCAGGCAGGAAGGAGGCTGCCCTGCAGCATGATATGTTGTACTTTTGAGAGCTAAAACTTTATTAGTTCAAGAGACTTCTGCAGGAAGCTACATTAGATAACATCCCAAAACATAAAGTAAATATGGCTAACCTGTATAAGTCATTTAAATTTTTTACTTAACTATATAATGGATGAAAACAATATCATTATTGAAATGTAACTTACTTTTGGAAGCATGATCTTCAAAAGTCTCTATGTATGTGAAATGATAATAACACTTTCCAAATCCCCTGCTCATGTCTAAGAGAATTTCACTGGCCCTCTTGGAATGGTTCAACCTAAATGTCAGTGGCCAGCAACTAAATCAAACCAAATTCAAGTCGAACCCAGTGACATAATGTTTGTGCAGGTAGCATGTCATCTCTACTATTGAGAGACACTTCTCTAATGTAGGGTTAGAGATACTCTAATGTATGTTTCTAAAGAAACAGATAATTAGCAATTTTATTGTGAATTAAACATTTTAAAGCATAGAGAAACAAACAATAATGCCAACAAAACTCTCATGAGGAACATAAGAGAAAAAGAAGCAATGTATCATTAGCAATATACTGCATATATGCTAATATTTTGTTAGACAAACTGTGTTCTAGCCATAATTTTGATCTGAATATCCACATTTGAATCTGTCCTGTTTATTTTTAAAGTTATACAGGGATTTCTAAGAAGGGTCATCCACAATGTTTTTTTTTTGTTGTTGTTGTTCTATTTTTTTATTGAAGGTGCATCAACACTGCTTAACAGATGAAAATCATCTATGGCATGTCCTGAGAAGAAATAAACATGGATTATATAATTTCAAAACATATACTCACTTCAAAGCAAAATTCCTGGTTCTCACCATGTGGAAACTAAAATATCATGGTACTTCACTCTTATCATCTATTTTAACATTTGATATATGAGTTAAATAAGGGACTGAAATCATGAACCAAACAGAGAGAGACTTATTTATATTTAAGATTCAGGAATCCTGCTGATGCTCTTCAGAACTCAATACAACACTTCCTTCTTTCTACCAAACAGTCTTTTCTATAAGAATTTAAGATATATACAAAGCTATACAGGGATACATGCATGAGAAAAAATACAGGAGAAAAGATGCTTAGACATTATATAACTGTATTTTGTAGCTTGATTTATTGTTTATTCATTTACCTACTTAGAAATTGCTATATATGACACCTTTCCTGAGTAAAGAAAAGACAAAGGTATTGGAAAAATCTCAGGTAAGTAAAAGATTATTAGAATAAAGAAGCATAATATTTGCATTAGAGAGGGCTCTGTCAGATGTCTGTTTAAAGCCTCTGTGCAGACAGGAGGAATCCTGTCAGCCTATCCACTCCACGGATAATGATGTTCATGCAGAGAGACTGGCACCAACATGTGGGGAAGGGCTAATCCAAAATTATCTTGTATTCAGTCAGAAAATGTGGTTTAGTCTACATAGGCCTTTTCAGAAAGTCACTTAGACATAAGCCTTGTTTGCACTGATCTTACCTGTCATTACTGAAGCAAAAGGCTGCTGAGGATCAAAGGGACATTTCAGTCTGCCAGACTCCAAGCTGTGCATGTCTAGTTTAAATATGAGTTCCTGTGGTAAGAAACACAATGATGTTTTTAAATGTATCACAGTCAGCAAGAACGGAGCAGATAAGAATTGGTTCCCATTCAGTAACTAGATAAAAATGAATTGAGAACACACAACACACTCTGAGTTAACTCTCAAGGCACCATTGTATCTCACAAGACTCCATGCTGAGTTTTGTGAGCTTTTTGCAAAGAGGTTTAATAAGTGTTCAGGCTGAACACTTACTTTACTTTACACTTTATTCAAAATGCATTTTGTCTGGACCACTGTCAGCATAAAAACAATATGAAATGCCAATAGTTTTAAAGATTACTTTTTTTTTTCTTTCATGCATTGCATATGTGTGTGTTTGTTTTAGCCTGTGAGTGTACATATTTATAAGGGTGCTTACACACATGTGTGGTCATAAATGAGAAGGTCAGACTTTATGTCAGGTGGCTTCCTTACTCAGGATCCACCTTTTTGAGACAGGGTTTCACAATGAACTTGAAGATCAATTTGGATGGAGTAGCTGGCACAGGGCCCACATGTCTCCATATTGCCAGTGCTGTGATTATAGATACATGTAGCATTTGTGCCTTATGTAGTTTGTAGGGACCTGAGATTAGACCTTCATGCATTTTACAGCTGAGCTGTATTCCCAGCACAATTTCAATAGTTTACTTAAGCTAATAAAGCCAGAACTTCTTTCACTATTTAAACTCAATATCTTTCTCTCCCTACCTCCCTTCTATCTCCTTCTCTCTCTAACCTTATGTTCCATGAAGCAATATGTGTGGAGGTAAGAGGATGATCTCAAAGGCCAGTACTCCTATCTTGTTTGAGACAAAGGGTAGGTTCATTAGCTTCTGATGATGCTCTTGTGACTCACAGCAAGAAGTCTTGGAATTTTAAAGCTTTATTATGTGAGTCATGGAGATGTAAGCACTGCTCTTCACACTTGTGTAGAGATAGGGTGGGGTGGTATGTTATATATTTAATAAAAGCTAGTCTTGAATATCAGAGGACAGAGTCATTCACAGCGAAGCCAAGAAGGTCAGAGAGTGGTGATACACACCCTTAATTCCATCATTCAAGAGACACAGATCCTCCTCTGGATCTCTGTGAGTTCCAGGCCAAACAGAGCCAGGTGGTGGTGGCACACACTTTTAATTCCAGCACTAGGAAAGGTGATCCAGTAATTAAAATAGCTCAGTGGGGAAAGAAATATAAGAAGAAGAAGGCAGAAAATCTTCCCTCTGCCCAGTCAGTCTGAGGATCTACCTCATTTTGCCTGAGGAGTTGGCTATGTGAGCATTGGCATTGGTTTGTTTTCTGTATTTCTGACATTTCAGCTTTTCGCCAATATCTGGCTCTGGGATTTTATTATAATACCAATTAGAATTCATGTAATAATAATGTTTACACAATTAGTCATTTCCCAGCCTCCATATTAACTTTTAAGAAATACATTTGCTTTCTGGCATGGTGATGCACAACTGGTTCCTGAGAAGCAGAGGCAGAAAAATCAGGAAGTATGGGCCATCTTTTGATACACAGTGAATTTTGTAATACTCTGTGTCAGAAACTAAATAAAGCTACCTTGTCTTAAACAAAACAAAACAAAACAAAAAACCTCAAGAATTTGCTATGTAACATTTGCATTTCAGTATAATTATTTGTGTATTGAAGCATTTTTCTATTATACAAAATTATCAAAGACTTATGACTGTTAAAAATGCTTATTGACATACAAGTGTCTTATAATAGGCAGTGCATTTTCAGAGGTGTTGACATATGGGAGAAAATCCTGTTGTAGTATTTTCACTATTTTGAAAACACTGCATGGACGACACAGTTATTTTGGCAGAAATATCTATTTTTATAATAGTGGTCACAGACAGAATGACATTGGCAGACTTTTGAAATTCAGAGGAAAATCATCTTATGTGCAACTTTCCAAGAAAAATATGCATGCATAATAAACAGAACCCCATGTCTCCTAACAATGACAACACGACCTTCCAGCAGCTAGGGAGGTGACTCAGCCAATGCAGTTGAAAGAGAAACCTACACTACAAGCATTCTTGCCAGTAAATATTTGAGATAGCAGATAACTCATATATCCCTGCTATTATTTAGAAAGAACCACACATTGCTATTATATAGAAAGAACCACACACTGCTATTGCATAATAAGAAAGAGATGAAGCAAAGAAGGCATAAAACAACAGGTTAATTCCTGAATTATGTTATCATCTTTTTTGAGTTTCTTTCTTTTTCATTTGAACAGGGTAATAATAGCTATAGTCTCACTAAAAAATAGTAACAGCAATTTCAGTGAGACCTGTTAGCAACTCTTATTCCATAAATTAAAACAAACATATTTTCATGCAAATAGTGAGACTTAAGAGTTGGAAAGTGTATTAATGAAGTTATATACACTTGCTCACTTTAAATTTGCAGTGTAATTACATTAATAAATCTAGCTTTTCATGTGGACCTGTCAGGGCAGAGGGTCCTATGTACTTGGCTCAGTTTCATACACCATTGGTAGAAACTACTATAGTCTCAGAATTTCAGACTCATGAATTTAAAGATTTACTGAATGTGTAGTCTCAATGTGTTCATGTGCCATGATTAGAACCAACAGCCTTTATTTGAATTCATCTATGGTAAAAGGATATGAGACCCTAGACTCAGTAAAAAGCCCCAACAGAAAAGCACTTATGCTTTCCAACTGTGACTGGAGAATAACGGGGGGGGGGGGGGAACAGGGGAGGGGCATGACTGTAGGTGGTGGCCATCAGAGATGTTTATTAATTATTAAAGCATACTGTTTCCACTGGCTAAACAGACCTGTTAACTCTAAGGCATCAAATGGGATAGTGGAAAGGGAAACCAAATTCTACCCCAGATCATCTAGAAGAATACCGAGTGCTATAGTACCAGATAAACTGACAAATGCATAGGATTTTTAAAAAATGCAACACTATTAAATTGCAAAGAGAATTTCCCATCTTTCTGTTTGTGGAAATTAAGAACTAGAATTTTCCTCTAATCTCTTGGAGAAGAACACAGCAAGAGAGCAAGTCTTTCCGAATTAGCTCCAGGAAAAGAAAATGAAATTAACTCATGATTTAATGCTTTTCCTAAGATAACATGGTTTGCATGAGATTCTAAGTTTCTAAACTGCCATTTTTAGGATATGCTTCACACAATCCCTCTAGTTTAATATAAAAATATTATTAGATGCTGGAAGATGACTCTGCAGTCAAGATGGCATAAGGCCACAAATGTAGCAAACCCTGACAACAAGAGAGACATTCTCAGGATGCACATAATGGAAAGATGTAACCCTTTCCCCTAAGGTTGATCTTTGAACTCTCTACATGTTCCATAGCATGTGAATGGTGTGTGCACACACACAAATTAGGAAAAAAAAATTAGTTACTATATAAAACATAATGACTATCAGAATATACCCCATTTGAAGATGAGCTATTTAGCCCTAGAGTGGAAGCTGTTATTTCCAATTCTTTTTCAATCTTTTATTCTTGTTTCTAAAATTGAAGCTGGTCTCATCTAATCAAGGTGTCTTTGAATTGCATATACAGTTCTGACTATTTTTGATGCCCTCTGACCCTCCTACCTCTATCTCCCAACTACTGGAATTATAGGTGTACACCACCATGCTGGGCAAATGCAGTTAATATGTAATCATTAAAACATTCTCAGTGTTATAGAGCTTCAACATAACTTTATGTACTATATGTTATGGTATACTTATAGTAATGCATATTATTTTATCAATTGCATATATGCATAGTTATATATAAATTATGAAAAATAAAAATAATAAAATGATAGGTTTTTTTTAAAGAAAATTCAGATATGATTATGAGGCAAGAAACCTCCAGAGATACCTCTGAGTTCATTTTCTGTTGCCCATTTGCTTCTGTGATTGGGGTAAACTAAACTTTCATTTGCAAGTGGTTATTCATTGGAGATAACTTTTGGGTTAGGGATGGAGACAAGTGTCTATTTCTCCTTTCAGCTCTGAGCCCCATCTGGTGCACGTCCATGATGGCCCTGGGCTGCCTCAATCTCTTTGAGATCATATGTGTGGGGATTGTTTTGTCAATAACTGTTTAATTGATACTTAAAATAATTTTATGTACACTTGCTCTTCTTGTTATCACATTACTGAATAAGTCTAGGTTTAGGAAGCTAATATCATGTGCACAAAGTCATGGATGTGGTATGTAGTCAAACTTGACTCTTGGAACTACTTCCTGAAGCTGCCTTGACCTGCTTGCCTTCTGAGATAAGATTCAGTTAACCCCTGCAGTGCCATTGAATGCAGCATGTGCAATTACTAACTCATCACTTTCCCCACAGGCTTGTCACTGTTCTTATCCCACCAAACTGTGTCACCTTCCAAGCCCCTGAGGCTCATCTTAACTGTCCCTCTTTCTTCCTGTCATTGAGCTGAACACACTGACCACACACACCCCCACACGCCCTCACCCCCCCCACCTCCAGTGGCTTCCTCCAGCCATTGGCTCACACTGTTCCCTTGTCTCATTCTCTGTCCAAGTAAGTTTATCTGTTGAAGAGGAAAGGATCCATAAACATCTAGAAATAATTTTTTTAATTAATGAAACATAAAATAAGTGAGCCAAAATAAAACAGGTTCCCTTCTCTCCATGTAAGTTCTAAGTACTGACTCACAATCTCCCTCTCCTTTTATAATTCTCACTTAAGAATTGGACTGCCTGGGCCTTCTTGACAAGTCCCAAGCTAAGTAATTAGCCACATCTAAATTCCCTTTTGGGAGCTTGATTTTGAGTTAGAGAACACTGTTAGCTTCTCTGGGCAGGTTGTAAGTTTGGCCTTTAGCCTGAGGCCTAAATACACACTCAAGCTGTGGGGTGCTCATGGTAATTATACCCTGTGTTACTGTTATGTATTGCGCTTCTTCAAAGTCAGGCGGGAGAGCATTACACCAGCAACAAAGAATGATGGATTCAGTTGCCAAATTTCTGAGTAGTTTAGAATTTAACTATCAAGGTTGCTTTTACTTTCAAGCAGTGGTTTCAAGGCTGGTTAGATGATTTGGTTAGAAAAGAAGTCTGTCTGGTCACAGTTGTAGGTTTGATTTCAGCATACATCCATTAAATTAATGTAAAGAAATTCTTTTCATAAGTCCAGACTTTGCTCTCAAGCACAAAGACTGCAAATATGTATGGTTACACACAGGGAATACATGCATAAACATGAGGATAGTGCCTACAAAGAAACACAGAGTACATTCCTAAAGTTCAGCTAGTCATGCTGACTTTGGACAAACATAGCCGTGGCTCAGCTCATTGCTGGGCTGTTTATGATAGACCAACAAATAATATTTTTTTCTAACATATACTAAGGATTACAATAGAATTAACCTCACCTTTGTGAAATTCCAAAGCAGAGAAAAAAAGGAACGCAATGCATATGGCAATCTATGACACAGAGTACTTAAAAACTTCATTTAAATTAAAATCTTGAAATCTGCATGTTTCTCATTTATTAGAAATGCCCTTTAATATTTAGAATAAAATAATATTAATTAATATATTTTTTATTTCCATCCCATTAGTTTTGCCCAGAAAACCCAATGATTTTAGTGTCAGTAAATGTCTATATAGATTGAAGAAAACCGCTGATGTTCTATTTACTTACAGTTTACTGTTATTAACATATATATCAGTTAACATATATTTAAAAAACAAAATAAAATTATTTATAATATTTAATTGCTGTTGCTGTTTCTTTGACTCTAGTCCCAGGTAAGGTACCAAACTGTTGTTGTTTGGTTTGTTTTTGGGGGGGTCACTTCCCAGCTCCCAGATAAAACCCATGGAGGCTTATTCTTAATTATAAATAATTGGACTCATCTTACCTTGTTTTTAGGCAGCTTTCCTTAATTTAAATTAGTTCTTCTACCTTTTGCCTGTGGGCTTTTTCTTTTTTTTAACATCTGTATTTTTTACTTTTGTGGTCATATATTGTGTATCAAATAAAGATTGCTTGAAGATCAGAGGACATATCCATACCCAGAGTTAGCCTAGAGGTCAGGCAGTGGTGATACATGCCTTCAATCCTAACACTTGGGAGGTAAAGGCAGAGATCCAGTTGGATGTCTATGAGTTCAAGACCAAAGGTTGCCAGGCAGTGGTGGCCACACCTTTAATCCCAGCACTAGGAGGGTTGACACAGAAAGTGATGTGGCTGGGCAGATATTAAATATAAGATGAGAGAAGACAAGATTTGTACCCCCTTCCATTTTTGCCTGTGCTAGCCTTTGCTTCCCCTATTTAGAGTGAGGATTCCTGGAGACTGGATCTACCCATTTGGGACTGAGGTGTTGGCTAAGTGAGAAGTTGCTGTGGCTTGTTCCTCTGTCTCTTTGATATTTTAGCTTTTTCCCCTATATCTGGCTCTGTGTTTTTATTATAATGCCAATTAGGATTCATGCAGTATACTTTTGCTCTTACTCTGTGGCTGGTTGTGTAGATGGATGGCTGGCCCCTTGCATCCTTCTCATCTCACTTTTCCTCCCAGGTTTATCCTCCTATTTATTCTCACTGCCTGCTCTGCTAGCCTTGCCTATCCATTCTCCTGCCTTGCTATTGACAGTTCATTGCTTTTATTAGACCATCATGTATTCTAGACAGAGACAGTAACAAAGCTTCACTTTACAGAATTAAAAAGGGCAACATAAACAAAAGTAACACACCTTAAAACAATATTCTGCAACACATAATTTCATTATAAGATTGTATATGTCACAGCATTGTAATTTACACACATATATGTAAATGTGAATATGCTCAAATATCATTAAAATGGAAAATAATGGTACATGTAGAGTCCATAAAAACAATTACTTATAATAGTTTATATTGTAAATTTTACTTCTCCCTTTAAAATAGGTTTTAATAGAAAAATTTATTAGATAAGTAAAATGAACTAATGTTTAATTAATAAAATGTATAGAAACACAAATTCTTTTATATCTCAGATATATAATAAATATGTACAATTTGTGGTGTAGACATCATAGTAAATTATATTTTCTACTGTTTCATTACCTCCTTGTTGACTCCAAGATCAATATATCCACATAGTGGATGAAATGCTCCAGTTCCACACACATAAACGTGAGTCTTATTAAAGGGTTGAAGTACTCGGATGAAATTTGCACATTCTGTCTATTGGGTATAAAAATGAAAAGCATTAGTATTTAGCTAAAAGAAAATCCCTCACTTTTCTTGTTTTGAGAATGCCTTAATTATCCCAAATGTGAAAATGTAGAAAGATTTATGAAAAATGGTTTGAATATTTGACCTGAACAACAAAAATCACATATAGAAATTGTGGCTAGAGGAGTGATTTGAAATCTTCTTGAAATTCTACCTTTGCATCTAATTAAAGTGCTAAAACTCAAGGCTCTATAATTGTATTCAGTGAGGCCCAGAGAATGAATAGACACAGATAATGATGCAGAATATCACAGAGCTTGGGATCTTTCTTACTGTGATATGAACACATAACCCAGACCCTGGAGGTCCTACATCTACAATACCAACTGTCCAAAGTCCACCCCACAAAACACTGGACATATGTTTGATTTACATCTACATGTGTTTCATAGATTCCTCTTTATTTTTAGAAATTGGAATGTCTTTCAAATTAAATTACTTAATGCTGGCTCCTTTCTCATGAACATTTTTACTTCAACCAATTATTGAAGACTCACATCCTTATTTTGTCTATGCTTATATCTAAAAATTGTTTTACATTTTTACTATCTTTAGGATTATTTTCTGTAACTGATTTACTAATAAATAACAATTTTCTGGTTTTTTAGAGCATTCATTTAGTTTATTAAAGATTAAATTAAGTTGACCTACTCTAAATGAACCTTTTTCTCTACAAAATTGTTAGAAGCATTTTTTTTCTTTAATTTGAAAAAGATAATCTCACAGTATAGCCAAGGCCAGCCAGGAATTCATTAAGGTCCTCCTTAAGTTCAGAGCAGCCTCTAGCCTTTCTGAGCACTGGGATAAGACACCATGCCTAGATGGAAACATTTGCTTAACTATGGATGCTTGATTCATGAACCTGTAGACCCACAGAATTTTCTACATTCACTCTAGACATTTATCCTGTATACTGGGCAGGCAACTTAGGAAAAGTCCAGTTTCTCCTTCCTGCCTAGCCAGGGACTCCTCACCAAGAGAGCAGAGTCACTCTTGGACAGTGGGAGATCGACTACAGAAGATGTTTTCACAACCCACATCTCATGACTCCCAACTGATAGAGGGCTCCAGTTGTAAAACAGGATTCTTACAAGATGGTAGATAGCCTTGACTTTACTCAGCTTCATTACAAAAAGGATAGTTTGTCCTGTTTTAGGCAAATGATTTCCAGGAGAGGCTGTAGGAACAGCACCTGGACCCTTAAGGCTGCACAATTTCCTCATTTTTTAAGCCCATCACCCATTCCTATATGGGGTCACTACCAACTTTTATTTTTAACAGATTTCCCCAGTTTCTGTGTGAGAGAGGCCTTATGTGCTCATAAACAAGCTCCACCTATTGATGGTCAGAATCCCATTTGGTTCTGTCTCTTTGCTGTCACAGAAATCAAGAGTTCTCTGGAACTCCAGCTGTAGGTGGCCTGAGAGTCTCTTCTGGTTGCCATAGGTACATGCAAGCACATAGCATATGTAGAGAAAAGCAAGCACACATACACAGACAGAAAATAAATAAATCTTATTTCCAAAAAAAGACAGAGGGTAGTTGTGTTTATAACCAACAAGCCAGTAATGGGGTGAGTAACTCAGAAGGGTAGACTCAGAAACAAAATATACTAACAGGTTTGAACAATGGAGACCAAGTAATAGTGTGAGATGTAGAAAATAATTTGTGATCACAACATAAAATTTAACCATGGCATCTATTTAAGAAGGGAGGTATATACAACTCAGCCTTTACTTTTCTTCTGCAGATTTATTTATGTTACTTTGAACTTTTCTTCTGTATGGGCAATGGCAATGGTACAGAAGCAAGAGTTAAAGTTGTCTGGCTAAGATAAGGTTACACTCACTCACTGCCAGTCATTTAACCACTTTATCAAATGCTTCATTTTACCATATAGTCATAAAATTTAGATGGCAATTTTGAAGGGTCTTAAAGAAATACTTGCATAAATAAATAAGAAAATTCCCCTTCCAGGTATAAACCATAAAACCTGGATGGGTCTATGTGAGACAGCATTGTTGAAAAAAAAAAAAAAAAAAGGCAAGTGGGTGCCAGCATGAAGTTTAAGATGTGTATGTGATATTTTAATGATTACAGAACACAAAAAGCCCCATATCTAGACTATTTCCCCATCATTACCTTTCCTAGGAGTCATTTTGGGATTAACTTTCCAGTAAGGCTGACATGAAATACAACATAATATGTGGGAGTTCTGAATTACCTGTTACAGGTCAGAAAATGCCATCCCTGAAGTGGTGTGGGGGTGCTGGCAGAGAGCAGATCTCTAAAGAGTAGCATTGGTTGCCAAAGGGAAGGCACACTATGATTAGGTTCTAGAAAGATCTATGACTTTTCATTTTTCTCAGAGCAGACATTTAAGGCAAACAATTCTTACTGAATGTACTTAACAATGGTTTTTTAATTCCTGTCTTCATGGTTTTAAATCTCAGAGATTATGTGCTGCTTTCTTTTTTTTTGCATGAAGTTTCAGTTGTGTTTAAGTGGCATGATCAATAGTTAACTTGGTTTAATTTACTCAGTGACTTGCTAGGCTGTTGATGGTGACATAATTCTCTGGGGCATGAAGAAAGATAACTTTAAGAAGCAACTTTTTAAACTTTCCCTGAACTTGCTAACATGTCAGCCACTGCTCACCATGGTGGTTGTTGCTTGTAAATTATAATTTGAAATAGCATTTAATTTCTTTTTTTCTGATTATTTTCATCTAATTCCTTTTCACTCAAACCAACCTACCACTACTAGAAAGAATAAACAAGAAATAAGCATCAAATTATAATTATTTTATTATCACTGTTATTTATTCTATCACTTTGTGTACGATGTATGTGTGTGAGTGCTGATGTGAATGTGCATCCTGTGGTCACAGTGTGCATATTGGTCACAGGATAGATCATAGCGTCTGTTTTCTCTTCTCATGTGGGTTTTGGGAACTGAATTTAGGTCCTCTTCTGGCTTGGGACAAAGCACTTGACCCATTGGGCCAACTCACCAGTCCAATGGAAACTTCCTAATTTTCTCAAGTAATACTATAACTTTTAACATTTTGTACCTATGTGAATATATATGTTACATATATGTAAATTTATATTTGCAGAAAAGACTGCTGATAAAAATTTAAAATTTTGTTTTCTACTTAGGTAATTAAACAAGTAATGACAAAGCAGAGGTATTTAGAATCTTGGTGTTTATTTAAATGCAACACAGATTAATTCAGACAAGCCACAAATGTTGAATCATTTGTATAACCTATGGGTAGAGACTTATTTTTGAGAAGTCCTTGATGTGTTTAACTTTCTTCTGGCAGTGCTGGAAACTGAACTCAAAACTAGGAGGGACTTAAGCACGATACATAAATGTTCTATCACTGAATATTTCCCTAGTTACTTAAGGTCTGATTTTTATCTTTGAATGTTTTTTGCACAGTACTATGATAATAAATACTTTTTATTTGTTTTTCTTAAGTAGTTTGTTATTGTGCCTTTTTTTTTTTCAGTTTGAAACTGAACTTCAAACATCTCAAACTCGCCTTGAACTTGTCAGGTAACTGAAGAAGGCCTTGAATTACAGAATATCCTACCTCAACCTCCCAAGTACGAAGATTAAAAACATGGACAAACACACTGGTATTGATCTCCTACTTCTTGTGATCATTTCACAGATGCTTTTCTCAGTGAAACTCTATATGCAGAGAACTTCTGAGACTTTAAAATATTTAAGTAAATTCCTACCAAATATATTAAAATCCAAGTACACATTTTTGTGTAAAATCAATTATATCATTGCAAATTTGTATTAAGAAAGGAATCTTTTGTAATAAAAGGGCAAAAGAAAACATTTTAAAAAGGAAAATAACAAATATTTGCACATTCTATCTATTGGGTATATTAAATTTTTCAATATTTAAAACCTTGACCTCAAAATAAGTGGTGATATGGTGGTTTGAATAAGTATGGTCCTGCATTTAAATGTTTGGTCCATAGAAAATGACACTATTGGTGTGGTCTTGTTGGTGTAGGTTTGGCCTTTTTGGAGGAATTATGTCACTGTGGGGACAGATTTAGAGATCTCATATATGCTCAAGCTATGCCCAGTGATAATGTCTCCTTCTGACTGCAGATCAAGATGTAGAACTCTCAACTACATCCTAAGCACTATGTATTCCTGCATGCTACCATAGTCTCACCATGCTGATATAGAATAAAACTCTGAAACTGTGAGCCAGCCCCAATTAAATGTATTCCTTTATAAGAGTTGTCATGGTCATGGTATCTCTTGAAAGCAATAGAATCCTAAGACAGGTGAACATTTTTCTATAATTCAAACTCAGGATAAATTTAACCTTTGTAACACATTTAAGCATGGGTCACATAAGCTCTTAACAGCAACCTAATCATGCAAGTCTATGTTTTATAAATTTGTAAATAATCAGTTAAAAGGGCAAACACCCCTATACAAGGAACTGCAATGATCAACCATTGAAAGAACTAATCCTACAATTATAAAAATACCTAGTATTTCTAAGAATTAAAGAATTTTAAGTTAAAATACTTTTTCCCTTTTGTTAGCAAGTTGAATATAATTTCCTGATATGCTATCATTCCTTGGGTTAAACTGGATGTCTGTTTAAGGGAGTGAAATAGTTCCCACCCCTTCCACTTTCCATCTCCTCCCAGTCCAATCAGTTAGATTTTGTTAGAGTAAATCATTCACTACTTTGCAGTTATATAGTACCTTTTTGTAAATGAACAGTCTCTCTAAACACTTGTTAATCCTAAACATACTCTTTGGAAGTGGCTAAAAATTACTAGAAAGGAAGGAAAGAGAAGGTCATGTAGAGGCAAGAAAAGAATTCAATGAACCACAGATTTACCTGTTTTCCATTAGTCAAATCAATGCAATACTATTCAAAATGAGGATTAATGTTATGGAGATATTAAGTACAGAAATTACTTGAGGGGAAAAAAAAGCTTGTTAATCTATTATGTAGATTTTATAGTGTTTGGAGCAAAGAGGATGTGCCCAGATTTCCAGATTTAGTTTCCAGCTTCACATTGAGCAGGTGTTTGATATTCAATGAACCATTTGCTTTTTCTGGGTCTAATCTTCTCATCATAAAATGAAGATTAAGTGCATGGAAAGCAGTTATTTAAATAAGGTAATAGGTACAAAACCAGAAAAACTATAACACTGTTTTGAAAGGATACACTGAAAATAAGGAAACAACCTTTCTCATCTTTGTAATGCAACATCAAATTTTATAGACTTCTGTAAAAATAGGTGAAGCTCCATTGTTGTAAGAAGATTTCCAGCTCTGTTTAGCCAGAGGTTTGGACCCGGGCCGCAGCAGATTTTGTCCCCCAAAGAAATGAATCAGACACTTATATTAATTTCATACTGTTTGGCCCATGTCTCAAGCATATTATTAGCTAGCTCTTTCATCTTAATTCAACTCATTTCTAGTAATCTACCTGCCACGTGTCCCAGCCCATGGTTCACCTGGATTCCTTTACATGTCTCTTCTTTGGGGATCAGATGGCAACCGGCTGACTCCGCTCTCCTACCTGTCTGTCCTCTGATTCTCCACCCACTTCTATGGTGCTGCACTTAGGCCAAATCAGTTACTTTATTTTCAGCATACAGAGAATATTTCCATCACACTCCGTAAATCTCTAAACCATAGACTCATACATGCCTAAAAATTAAAAGTGATTATTAGCTCAAAAATAGTGGGATCAAGGACATCACCTTCAGAGAAGCAAATCCTCCCAGTTCCTAACTGAATAAGAGGAGCAGAACAAGATGAGTTCTTGTGTAACTCACTGACCAGACTAGACTGATGGGAGAACACTGTCACAACGCAAAATCTCACCTTCTGACATTGATAGTTTACCCCCTTCCCCTTAACTCATGGGAAACTGACATTAGCTTATGGTAGTAAACCGAAGATAATTTTCATTCTTTAATTCTTTATATCAAGCTAGATGACTCACAGAACATAAAAATATTCATATTGGTTCTGCCATGCCATGGCTGCTTATTTGACAAGGAATTTTGAAAATTGTTTTAAAAATTATTTTATCCCCACAAATTTGATAGGGAATTATTTTTTTCCTTCATTCATGGGCATCTGCTCAGTGTGAAGATATTGAACAGGGGGAAGCCATTCATGGAGCAGGGGGAAAAGGAATGTATCCAGAAGAGTGAATCTTTTTCCTTTTCTAGAAAAGTCAATGCAAAATATCTTCTATTGCATTTGATGCTAACATTTCCTTAAATATTTCCGCTAACGTAAATGAGCTACAAGAGGATCACATTTGATGCTACCAGTATATAAACTGAGGTATGATCACACACTTACTTTGTTTTGTTTTGATTATTATGGTTTGGACACAGTACAAAAAGTGATCATTTGAGTCAGACCTCTGTCCTGTATTGCAAAGAAAGATCTTCGAGGACAGATATATGTTTTACTTATATGTTAAACATATATAGGCTCTCTATTTTTTTATCATTTGATTTTATGTTTAATAGTCTGTGAGATTAAACTAGATCCTCACATACACTAGCCAAGTGCTTTACCACTAAACTGAGTTTCCAGCATTCTTTTTATTTTGAGATGGGGTCTCACTAAATATTTCAGGCTAGCCACAAATTCCTAATACCCTTGCTTCCAGGTTCCAAGTAGCTGTAATTATAGGCATCTTATTTAGTACTGCTTGACATCTTTAGGCTGGATGACTCTTCTTACTGGATAAGCAAATGAACAACTGAGAGAGCTGCCTTAATTCAGGTTCTTAGTTTTTTTTAGTTTCTCAGCACATCTCCTGCTGTACTTCAGTCATCTTTACTCTTAAATCTATGTTTTCACATAAATGACACTATTTGTCATTATTAAATATGAAAGCAATGCACAGCTTAATACTCAGTATTATTGTTGTTAGAAGATGTTGCAGAAGAAGCCGCAAGATACCCACATTTTGTTTTGGTATTGGAAACTCGTTTATCTTCAGTGAGATTCAGGATAAGTTGACTTTGCTCAAAAAGAATGTTTTCCTCCATCAAAACAGTGCAAGAAGTCAGGACACAACACAGAATACCCAGCCTGATCAAAGCAGGTGGATGAGATAGAAAACTGTGGAAGGGAACCACAGTTCACACTGCTGCAGATAAAACTGATCCAGCATTGAGGAAGCCTGCAATACAAGCCACACACTGCCAAAGTAATCCAGGCAGAACTCAGCATGGAACACAAGCAGTTCGGTCCACCTGACTGAGGACCTGCAATGGCCTATATGGCCTTTTGAACCTGAATTTCCTATCTTCTTTGTTTCTTTATTGGAGAAGGATAACATTTTATACCTCAGGCTGTCCTTAAACTTGTGGTAATCCTGCTACAGATACCCTAGTGAGGGTATTATAGACATGAGCCATATCATACGCATCTAGATCTTTCTATAAAACCATATATTTATAATGTTATGAGCATGTTTGTACACTTACTAAATTTTAGAGTAGAGTGCTTATAATTTTTTGCCAGAATCCTTCTGCTTTCATTCTTAGCCTATTCTTTCCCTGTCTATCTCATCACTTAAAAAAAATCATGTGTGCTGTAAATTTAACCTCAGCTCAAATGAAAGAAAATGTCAGCTGCATATTTAAGATGCTAAGTGATGATTTTATTGATATATACAAACTAAGTATACACAAATAAATTAATAAGTATATAATTTTTCCGGGTGGTTTTATAGTTGAATATTTTGGTTTGCTTCTAATCTAGTTTTCTGAAGAAACTCACAACATTTAGAGTTACTATTATTTTTCCTCTATCTTTAGACTATTGTAAATATTAGTGTTGCTTTTTTAAGTTAGAAATATTTTATATCAGAGTAACTTTTCTTTTTGTTGTTTCTGAATTTTACCAGTTTATGAAGTGAAGATTACTTTCAAATTCACTGTTAGAGAGACTAGCCTTGAACTCCCAATTTTTCTGCTTCTACTTTGAAATATTTGGGTTATAATTGTGAAGCACCATCTTCCCTTTACCATAAAAATCTATACAGAGAATGTTAGTTTAGTAGTAAAATTTGCATATAAATATTATTATTCAATAACAGTGAATATAAAAATATAGTGTACTGTTAGTATCTGTTCAAAGGAGGTAATTTTGAAGTTTCATACTTACATTGGCATCTTTTCCAGCTAATTTACATAGTTCTACCCGTTCCTTAGCAGCAGGCCAATAAATCTGAAAGAATATTTAAAAGCAAATTAGCATTGCATATTCAAGCACTTAATTCTGATTAGAAAAGAGACAGAAGAATAATCATCAACTATGGCTTTGGACTCCAGACATAAATATCTTTCAAAGCCCCACTAAAAACTTTCTAAATGAAAACTGGGAAGGGAGATGCAATTTTACTAACTTTCCTTATTTTAATATATGTAGAAACAAGCTATCTTCAAATTGCTTTTATGTTCTTATTGTGATGCCAACAGAACTTCAAGTTCACATTTGTTGCATTTGTCATGTTTTTCTGGGCTTCCACAAGTGTTGGTGCACTATATATCTGTATGGTGAGATTATAGAAACACTTGTCACTCACACAGGTTGTTACTCCAAGCCAAGGACCATATCCAGCATGCTTGTAGCTCAGATACATCTGACAAAAAGCTACATATTTAAAACACACTACCTCACAACATCTCTAAAAATAGATGTACTTATCTTCTTCATTTTTACATCAGAAAGCTTAATCACATAGCAATTGCAAAAAACATAAAAGGTACAAAACTAATCATGATACCAAATTTGATATCACCAGATCTGAGAATCTTAACCATTATGAAGCAAATGAGGTGAAGAGGCCCCACTCCTTTGACTGGCAGCACTAAATTATGTTTCAGAAAATATTTTTTTTGCATTTATTGTTTATCTGTTTATTTTCTGTTTTCAACAGTTTTGCTATTCTGTCAGCATGGGTTTGCAAAGCAGGGTTCAAATCGCTATGGTAGTCCATTCTAAGTTATAGGAGCAGACAATCTCTGTTGGCTGTGCGCAAGAAGCAACAAGCACAGTGCCCTATAAATGCAGATGATATGTTTCACTGGTGTCCACACTTTTATTGTGTTTCATGCTGATATTGGCAAAAAAAACACCATTTTTGAATGGCTGAAGGAAAAATGTACTCTATGGTATTATGATGAAGAACCTGGTTCAACCTGGTGTATGTGAAGTACTTAGAGGTCACCAATTTGTTATGGTAGTACCTTCATAGAGCAATCTGGAGTATAATATCTATAAGACAAGCAAACCAGAAGATGGGACCCAACATCTTTCTTAATGTACAAATACAATGAAATAATTAAAATGTCAAGACAAAGAAAGTCTGCTGTATGTAGAGAACATTTCTGTAATCTACAAATCAATGGTGTGCACAAAACAACAGTGGAGTAAACAGTATGCTCAGTTGATGAACTCACCTTAATGTATGAGTCATAACATGCTCCAGATATGTCATTTACTCAAGAATGCTTTAAATTTATGTCATCTTCCTTTCATATAATTTTTGCTAATAACCAGCAACCAAATATCAGTGAATAAGAATCATAAAAATAAATATGAATGGGACCTATTAACTCATTATTAGGTGAAACATCACCCCAAATTACACAATCACAATCCCTTTAGAATAAAGTAAAAACAAGAAAATGAAATAGACATGGCAAATAAAATAGATCTTCAAGCTGGGCATGTTGTTACATGCTACAATTTGGGCAACATGTAGGTTCATGTAAGAGGGAAATGATTTTGATAACAGCCTGGGCCACATAAGACACTGTTTCTAAACATCTTTGAAAGAAAAAAAGGAATGATATAGAGGGGAAAGGGAAGAAGAGAAGAAGGAGGGATTAGGGAAGGAACAGGAGGAGGGTGGCTAGAAGAGATTGAGAGAGCGGAGAAACAAGCGAGTAGTGTGGGAAGGTAATGAAAGGAAAGAGGGTAGAGAGGAAAGAGAGAATTTATATATATATATATAGTTGGTAGATAGATACATGCATTGATAGATACATACATTGATAGATACATACATGCAAAAATGATGGATAGATACATGCATTGATAGATACATACATTGATAGATACATACATGCAAAAATGATGGATGAATAGATAATAGATGACGGAAAGACAGACAGATTGATTGACAGACAGACAGACACAGACAGGTAAAAGATAGGGAGCAAGATACTTTCAATGAATATGATGAATAGAATAAATACATGGATTTTTCTAGCTTTCTGTGAGGATGGTGTACATTTTCAGGTATTTAATGCATAATTTAAAGAAGTATTGCTATTTTTTTATAAATAGAAACATAAAATATACCATGTAAAAACAAATAGGCAGTAGACTGTTAAAATCCCTGAATCAAGATGTCCAAAATGCAAGAATAAACTGTTGAAAATACACTAGGGCTGGCAAAAATTTATAAACTTATTTAAATATTTTTGTTCCTCATTATTAAAAAAAGCTACACTAGGTACTTTTCTCTCCTTTAAAACTAATACCTTGAATTCATGGTCTTTGTTTCATCTTTGTGTCTCTGAACTTATGTTATGAACCATTTTTTTATTTCTTGTAGTTTCATTACCACCTTTCCCAAATATCAGTTTTATTTATATCCACATCATTATGCAACAGTTGTTGAAATGTCTTCATATTGTATACAGAAATGTTCTAGTAATCATGGTGATTCACACCCTTAACTCCAGCAGATGGGAAGCCCAGACAGGGTGATCTTTGTGAATACAAGGCCATTTTGAGGTCTATATAGTGAGCTCCAGTTAGCCAAGGCTATATGATGTGCTGTTTTTAAAATCAAAACAAAGCTAGAAATGCTACAGAAACTGCTTCTTAAAGCTAATTGTCACTGTTACAAAAGTCAGCAGTCTATCACAGTCTGAAAGAAGATATATTCCCATAATTTCTTTTTGTAATTCCTAACAACAACTTATTTGATCATTAGTTTAGATTAATACTTCTTTGAGTTATTTTAATACATCAGCTTATTTGCTTTTATTTCTGTAATGGCCAGGTTTATTGATATTTTATAAAGAAATTAATTTTATAAAGAAATATAGCTTTGTTCAGATCTATGTAGCTTGGTGATATTAATATTATAGTAAGAATAAAGGCAAATATATAAATTTCATATTAAGCACATGAGCTCAAAAGAGCACAAAGATAATTATGAAATTTCATTTTTCTTTATAAAAATCAGCAAACTGAATGTTTAAGTTAGTAAAACTTGAATTAAAGTACATCTTCTAATTGAATTTAAAAACATTGTTTGGTAGATCTAAAACCAAGAACTTATTCAATGTTGACAAAACACAGAAACAACCTTTTCAGTCTCTTGGTACTCTAAATGAAAGTTTCATGGTGTGTATGGAATAGATGCTATTCCTTCTGCACAGTGAATGCACATGTATGATGGTTTTTACATTCAGTTACAGAGCTTGATAAAAGTGATAATATGTGGTCCTGAGAACAGGTCTACAGTCCTAATTACCCTGTTTCCATGGGAGATCAGAGGTGAGAAAAAAGTGTTTAGGAAGAAGCCAGGAAAGCAACAGAGAACAAATGACTGCTGCTAGTCATGTCTTTCTTAATCCCACTCTAGATTGATTTTTTTTTCCAGTAGTTGCTCCTGATAGCTTCTTAGTGCCCTGGTTTAGTCTTGCCTAATTTACTAGTTTAACTTTATTTGGAAGTTAAATGCTGATAAATCAATTATCATTATTTAAAACACAACCTCTAAAGCATGTTTTAATGCCCTTGTTACACATTTTTGGCAATTAACTATGAATCATAAAATTATATATTGAGTTGTATTATTTTAGATGCTGACTCAATGAAGCTAATTATATCTTCAAAGGATTGCTTGATTCTGACCTGGAAATCATGTCATGCAAGAACTGATAACTTGTTTAATAACAGAAAACATTTTATATAAATCTTATAATCTTTGCTAGCATAAGAGTTTCAGCTCACACATGCTTTTCATTCACCCTAAGTCTCACAATATTTATAATTTCTTTAAAAAAAAGATGTCCTTGGTTTATTTGCAAAATGGCACAAAGATCCGAAAATAAGGCTACAAAAAGACATTTCATTAAAGCAATAGTCCAATCTTCAAAATATTAAAGATTAATTATTGATATTATGTTTTGGTTTATTTTAACAAAATTATGTCAATAACTTTAGATTCATAATTATAAACAATTATGATTTTGAGTGGGATTTTTTTTACTTGTCCTGTACTTCTTAGAATCAGATGTTTATATATTTGAATCATCTACCTCAAACTGGCATTTAGCAGAGGGTCATGTATAACTCTTGGTCCTCTTGGTCATGAGTCCCTAAAGCTAGGACTTGGTCTTCTGCCACCACACTGGCTGCTTGTGAGAGGTCATTAGTAAATAACATAAAGAGCAGAGATATTCTCAGTCCAGTCTGTATAAAACCTAATGAGACAAAAAGTACTTACATATAAAATTCAGTTACCTAGCAACAGCAATATGTTCAAGTAAGTATCTTATGTTTCAATAATTATTTGAAGTGAAATTTAATGCGTACTCATGCACATTAAGTAAAACTCTAGTATTCATATTTTCTGGTCTATGTGTATTTCCGCCCTCTGTGTGTGTGGGGGGGTAGGTATGGTAGTGTTTGCATGTATCTCAGCTGTAATAATGTGGAGGTAGGAGGAATAAGTACATCAAGGATTTGAGTCAAATCATAGTGCACCTACGAGAGAGAGAGAGAATATTTGTTTATGTAGTCTCAAGTTTTAACATTTTTACATCTAAGTTCAAGATAATCTTAAATAAAAAGTTTAGTGAGTGTATATCAAAACAGTTCATTCAATAAAATTATGTTTAAGGATATAGTAGCATATTATCCATAAAAGTCAATTCTCTACCATTATGGAATTCAAATGGTTTTGAAACACTGGCTTTTAGTATCCTTACTATTCTCTAATTTTATTTTTAATAAAATATAATGGGTATCTACTTGCACTTAGTATCTCAGACACAATCCTAGCATACTCAAAGTTGCATTAAGCAGGTTAAAACAAAGCCCACAAGCCTGATTTACAAATTGATGTCTCTCAGAAAAAGTAATTCACAGGTATTTTCTTTCACTCACTAAAGACCATTATGGGAAACAGTGAGATCCTTTATATCATGTCTGTATCTTGACTGTCCTGGGGTGTTCCCACAGAGCACTAGTGTGGTTTATATTATGTATAACTATTTTCAGCTATCATTTGTACTAATAGTCTTTGGAACTGTATTTTTATTTTATATCCCTGGTTGCAAATGTATATCTGACTCTTCTCCTTTGTCTGTGGGGCAGATAAAAGAGTGAGACTTTAAAGGGGTTGGAGAATTTCTGTTTGCTAAATTATCTGGAGTGTAGCCACTGACCAATCCACTGCTGAACAGTTAGGATTAGAAAACTGTCTTTAACTCGAGTAGCAATTTTTATACATTTATTTCATAATAGAAATTGGTAAACAGAATCAAGTAAATTTATAAAAAGTCTTGACTTATGGAAGCTAACATTTTAAAACAACTATAAACCAGTACTTATATTCTATAATATACTGACTCAGCTGTCATGAGTCAGTATGTCTATATTGTCTTTACATTATTTCATAATTAATTATTTTCAAAACATTTTTATGTTACTTAGTCAAAGAACAAGTTAGATTAATTTTTAAAAGAGAAAGAAAATCAGGGACCAGACCATAGTTCAGTGATTAAGAGCACTTGCTGTTTTTTTCAAAGGACCAGGTTTCAGTTGCCAGCACCCACATGAAAGCTTATACCATTCTGTAACTCGTTTCATTGGATCAGTTTATTCTTCTGGACTCTGTAGACATTGCGTGCATATGCTACACTTACATGTATGCAGACATAGAAAATAAAAAAAAATATTTTAATATTACACCTATATCTGCTTACCTTCTGTATGCCAACATTGTATGTCACATATGACTTCAAAACTTCTAGATTGAAGTAATAATTTATTGTAATATGAAACCTCAAGAAAGAACAGGGATCAAAAATGGCTCCTGTTTAAAATGCTATACTTCATAAAGGAAATGAGAAAACAGAATTACAAGTCTTCCTTTACAACCTCCTTTTAGATATGACCATTCATTCATGTAAACCCAAAGCCCTCCTGAATGCCAGGAAAAATCCATGGCTAACAAAGAGTGAGTAAGAATGCATTCATGTGTCTAAGGAAATGTACTATTGATATAATTTAAGAATCTTGTTGATATATCCTTTCAGCATAAAAGCAAATAAAAACATCTAATATGCAAAAAGAAGGGCCTCCTTATATCTACTCATAAAATTCTGTTTAAAATATATTTTAAAAAGAGATCTACTAATAATTTCACACATTAATTTGAAAATATAAAACATTCTCTATCATATAAATATAATTTCATGACAATATTTTAGATTTAGTTTTCTTGAGCATTTTTCTCTGTTTTGAAAAAATAGTCATGGAACTTGCAAACTTACAAGCACAATACTACAATTATTGCCTCATTTATAAATTATGAAATTCATTAGTATCGTTTTTTACAACTCATATAATTCATTTACATTTGTCATTTACTAAGGTGAAAATGTCACACAACTTATTTTTAAATAGTTAATGTTAGAGAAATTATAGCCACTTTTTAATAATGATATGCTCTTTTAACAATATCCAAAGGAAAACCTAATTATATCTGTTCATTGTTTCATCTTTAAGAGGCACTTTAATTGACTCAAATTAGCAAGCAAAAGGTTGGTCCAATGTCACTTGGCTTAATTCAGTGTTGGCAAAAGACTGAATAGGACACCAGAGAGGAAGTTGCAATGTGTTCATAAAACCTAATTAAAAAGAAGGATTTAGAACCTCAGAGACAGCAGACATTTCTATCAAAGGGCAGAATCCAAATGTATAAATGATTTTAACAACATGGGGAAAATGTTGACCTAATGAGATGTGGTAAGAATTTGAGCAGCAAATAGAAGAACACTCTGGGTCCTAAGAGAAGACTGAGGAGGAACTGAATTCATAAACTATAGGAAGTGCAAGGTGGAAACTGCCGAAGGTAAAGCTTGTGTGGTTACAACTGACATTGTTACACATGGAAAATCTTTACTACTTAGTTTATTTATTTATTTTTTTCATTTTAACCTACATGTAAGGCAGAGCTATAGAATTTCCCAGAAATCCCTTTAGATCACATGATGGATCCAGGCAGAGCTTGTCTACTGTTGCATGTCTAACCCCCTATGGATGATCTTGGTATAGACAGCTGTCAGTCTCCTAACATCTTCCCAGGAAACCTTCTTCCATGACCAGTCTTAGTATCTTGCCTGAAATACCAACACAATTTAAAATAATACAACAATTTAAAAATACTTGTTTCCCTCTTCTCCTTCATCAACTTTTTTCTTGTATAATCAGATGCTCTGTGAAAACAGACAGCCTGGCCTATTTATTTTCTACAATACCTGCAGCATCTGGAAGAGAAGAATACAGTATTATATCATCAGAAGTATGTTGCAAGAAAGAGAGAAAAACACTAACAAACAAATTAGAATAAATTTGAAGAAACACACTGATGGATATGTAATGTTTCACTTATGGCCCTGTTACTCTCATTCATGCATTCCTAAAAATCTGTAAGGAATACTATTTCTATCTTCCATTTTACTTTCTAAAACTTTTATGAACTATATATAAAAAAAACTTTCAAATAAATAAAAAGCCAAATCAAGCAGACCCAACTTCTTTGCAACTCAGTGAACTACTATGTAGTTAGAATAGCCTTCAGAACAAAAGCTTTGGAGCTTCATATTAGAGGTTACATGTTCCAAAACATCCATGAGTGCAGAGCAAATAATGTCCTGGGATAATGTTTTTGCTATGTCAAGGACCCCAGTGCCTCAGACCCATGGAAAAGAAGGGCCCTTTTCTGGTCAGAATATGTACATTGACAGTATAGGCAGAAGTTATCAACCATCACTTCCTCCTCCCTTAGGATTGTAGCCTGAGACTTCTTCCTTACAGAAACTACTACTAAAATTAGCTGCCCTGGTTCAGATTCAGCTGTCTACAATGGATGCACTGAGTTTCCAGGCTGCTGTTCTATCTCTGTCGGAGCACATAGCCCACCCTACCCCAGTTTTTCTGTGGGGATGCTTGTAGATTCTTTAGTTCCCATGACCCCAATCAGGTCAGTCGCAAGGCTGTGTAGGAAGAAAAAAAAAAAAAAAAAAAAAAAAAAGCTTTAGATCTGCATCGTATCGTGAGCCTATTACCTGAATTCACTCCTACCTTTATTCTTGGGCATTTTCTTCAAGTTACACTGTTGTATTTCATTACCCTCTTAAGGAGTCTATGGCTTTGGTGATTAGTGATGATCAGTGAAATGGGCATTGCTTCTTCCTACCCTCTTTTTGACCTGTAATGTACACATACTGACCACTGAAGAATTGGTTTCTTTGAAAATTCTCTTGGAACTGGAATCACAGGCATTGAGGTCAGAGTTCTGGCAAGATACTGAGTTGTCTGCCCCCAGTCTGACAGTCCATTACAGTGACCAGATGGGACCTGCGTATCGGCGCTGCACTAAGGGGCCAGCACATCCGTGAAGGAGGCAATTGTTTTGCAGCTCGGATTACTGGACAGCTTGCGCACAGTGGGCAATGGCAAAAGATTAAACAGCATGGAAATAAGTAGAGTGTCTCATATAAAACATCATTTGTTGTGATATCTGCTTGGTTCCAAGGACTTACATTCTCTTAATTTTATGTATGAACTAAGAAAGTGGAGTATTAGTAGCAACCCTAGGTGAGGAGATTATTTACCCCAATTCTCTGCTTTGTAAGCAGGTTCACAGAGTGAGGCAATGTATGCAGTAGCTTTGTGCATTCACAGAGGGAGGGATAGAACTCCAGGCAGAGGCCATTCTTATTTATAATGGAATTTCTTATTATACTGAGCACAAAAAGAGCAAGGCAGGATCCTTTCACATAGAACTGTGTTGTTAACTTACATGAGGAAGGGAAATAGCAACGGCCATTTTCATGTTAGAAAAGATGGATGTTAAACTCTCCAGCTAAACCACCAGACACAGTGTCAAACTCAGTTACTTCAGAAGTGCTAAAATAATAAGGGCCCAGTCTGATGAGTTTCAACTGCATAGAATACATTTGTGATTACTGAGTTTTAAGAGGAAGGACAAGAAAAAAGTGCAACTCCATTGTGATATGGAAGAAAAATCTCTCATATTCATGAGCTCAGAATCACTTTTCTAATGAAAACTTTCCACTTTCTTAGAGTTTAAAAGTTCTAGCTTAAGTAATTTATCTTTAATTTTAATCCAGCAATTTATTCAGAAAGGTTTTGGTTTTGTTTGATTGCTGTTATCCAATAACCACAAAGATAAAATTCTTAAATAACTTCCAGGTTCCATGTTCTACTTTAGCAAAATAATTTATCTCAGGTTAACAAAAAAAAATTCTGTGAGGAAGAATTAAAAATTTAGGGTGTTTTAGTGAATTTTTAAACTCAGTTTGAAAATCACAGTAAAACTTAAAAATAAACTACATTTATTATTTGTCATATTAAACAGTTTTTCTCAAGGGAGAAAAAGTACTTTTACATAAAAAAATAAGTTTAAGATGCTTTACAGAGAAAACATTATGTTCTATACTGACTTGCCTGTAATCCTATAAGTTGAGATTTAAGTATTAGTTTTTCTTGGGATCCAGAATTTTTACTTAAATTCTCTCTCTCTCCCTCTGTGTGTGTGTGTGTGTGTGTATAAAACTGTCTCACTATTTAGTTGAGAATTTGTCCACTCAGAATCTTCCTTATTCAATCTTTGTTATACAATCTCAAACTTAAAAAAAATTATTCCTTTTTTAAAATTTCTATACTTCATTTTAACTACAAGGCCAAGGTTCAATTCACTTTGAATTACTACTGTATCAATTCATTGAACATTTTATATATATATATATATACATATATATTTAATTTTGAAACCTCACTTTCAAGAGAAATCAATTTTAAATTAATTGGAAAATTGAATAAATAAGATTAGATATTTTTAAATAAAATAACTAATTCAATTCTGAAAATTGTTTTATGAATGGGTCAATGTGTATATTATATTTTTTTAGACAAAATTCTCACTTACAGTTTTGCTGGAATTCAACAAAAATATGATTGAAAAATCATAGATAACAAGGTAAAAAAGAAAAATGAATTTGTAGCTTCCATTAATATTTCAAAGTTTAATAACAAGGATATTAGTATTTTTTTGCCCATGCAATTCTAATGGGAATACTTCATGAATGATGTACACTAACTCTTCCATGACAATTTTGAAGTTAAAACAGCATTCTTTTTGAGAGCTTATTTTATGGGTTGGATAGGATAATTTGATGATTAAAGGTAATTTTCAACTGAGGCAAAATCTTAAGTGAGGTATAGCACAAAGATGCAAGAATCTTCAAATTTGATATGAAATATTAATTTAGATTATCCCATCCATGCCCAAGCAATGACAGACTTGGAAACTGGAGATCTGAAATTATTATTTCCCCTTGAGGAATTCCTTTTGTCTGAGCAATCCACTCAGTGGTGCTCCAAGGCTCCTCTGAGAACTTATTGGGGGGAAGGGGTTTGAGTGTCCTCAAAAAGCTGTCCCTCTCTAGCTTTCCTGTAAGTTAATGTCCAAATGGAGAGGACAGTAGGTGACAATGACACCAGTGAGCATGCTTGGTAGCTAAATTGCTCTTAGCCCACACATCAGGAGTATGCACAGCCATTTAATGGCTGGCTACCCATGGAATCAAACAAAGGCATGGTCAAAAGGCTTTCCATGAAATAGATAGAAGCCATGATCAAAAGTGGAATGATTCTAGTAGTAGCTTGCAGATTTTCGCTTCTAATGCCTCCCTGTTTCTATGTCTCTTTCCAACAGCTGAAGCATGATTACTCCAGTGCTTCTGAGCTTTATTATTCAGCCACAGAAGTACTCTCCCCAGTCAAATTACCATAGAGCTGTTTGTCAACCTCCACTGTGGAACATACTGACTTTATAGGCTCCTAACTCAAAAGGTGTTCATATTTTTTCCTCTTTTTCATCTCCTCCTGGCAGTTGCTGAGATTTACAGCTTTTCTGTCCTGTAGTTTTTTCTAAAGTCAAATAAAATTGACCTCTAGCTTAACAAAAAAGAGGAAGGGATAGTCCTCCTTAATAAATAGTGTTTACAAATGGCATGGGGATGAGGTTCATATTTTCTGAGAGGGAGGCACACTATAAGTTGAGACTGGATAAATGGCTCATCTGTTAAGAGTACATAATAGTTCTTCAGTGGAACACATTTCATTTCCCACTACTCCTATCCAGTGCCTTACAAATGTCTCTAACTCCAGTTCTAGGAGATCTGAATCTTCTGACCTATGTAGCACCTGCAATTACAGACACATATTCTCAAAGAGGCACAGAGATAGACAAATAGAGAGACAGACAGAGACAGACATACTTTAAAATAATAAAAATAAATAAATTTTCTATGGGGATTGTCAATGAGTTTATCTTCGTCTAGTTCAAAAAGTTCAAGTGAAAATTCTAGAAGTCAAAGACATTGAATAATATATTCTGTCTCATGGTGAAACATCAGACTTCAGAGGGAAAATGCAAGAACCTTTATTGTAAAGAACTTTATTGTAATTGTAAAGAACTGTAAAGGAAATAGCTTCTTGAAGAGGAAATGTCCAAATCTTATAGTCTGAACAAAAGTGCCTATGAAAAAAAGTCAACTTTAAGCTTCTGACAAGGTCAGAAGACAAGTGCCATGTTACAGTAGCACAGTGATAGTCACTGGCTTGACACCTGCCTGCATCTAGATTAAGACTCATTCTACCCATACAGGCTTCAACTGGTTCTAAAATATGAAATATTTTCAAATGGAAAAATGCCCAATATTCATTAACTTGGAAGTCTGACCAATGTACTTAACAAAACAAAATTTATTGGATATTTCATTCTACTGTTGGCCATGATAATGTAAAAATAGAAAAGTGAAATAAAAGGACAGAATTAGTTTTTTTATATTACTACTGAAAGTTAATACATAGACAGCTCCAGTTTTCATATAAATCATTGCTAGTACAACTTAAACGTGATGAAAGAGGAAGAAAATGCTCACTTATACTCAAAGTAACAGATAATACATTTCAAAACCATAGTTCCTTATGCTCTTTTAAAAATGCCAACTATAGTCATTATTACAATGTCTGTGATGAAAATATTCTTTTTTTATTACTTTTCTTTTTCATTTTGTTTGAATTTCAGCCCATCGGATGTTCACATTCAGGATGTGTCTTCCACCTCATTTAACCTGACCTAGATGACCCTTTACAGGTATGCCCAGAAATTTATTTCCATGGTGATTCTAAATGCCATTAAGGTTAACTAACCATCATCGCCACCCCTTGTCAACCTGATACCCAAATAAATCACTTTTCTCCAACAAAATATTTTTATTAATTGCTTGCAAAATTTCACATAAGGCAACATATTCTTAGTGCATCCTTATAGGAAAGTAATAAACCACCCATGCAGGTTGACCAACTGTCCCAAATATAGCTACATTATTTTCTATACTTTCGGGCTGTAGAAATGGGATAGGTTGTTAATGGCTTTGGAAGGAAATCTCAGCTCTCTTAATTTAATTGAGAAGTTTATTTATAGACGAGGCAAGATCCTCTGCTATTTTACTTCTTAAACAAGTGAGTTCCCATTCCAATTGAACAACAACAAAAACCCCCAATATTTATGAACCACTTAAAATCAGCCAAATTCCATTATTTCAAAAATCTCTCATCTGTAGTGGATTACTTCAGATCTAAGCATGACAGGGTTTCTCTTCCTCTCTGTATTCCTCCTATGATATTTGTGATATCTCTCTCCTTCTAGATATTTAAGTATTATCATATGTTTTATAACTATGTTATGTTTTACACTTTTAACTAGAACTAATGAAGCTGGTGATCATGCAAACTTTTACATAAAAGCTAATTTTTATATTCCACTGTAACATTTATTCTAATAGTAGAAGAGCAGTGGATGTAAGAAATGGAAAAAAGTGTCCCATAAAAAATAAAAAATTCAAAATACAGTCCTTTATAGAACATTCCCAGATTTATTCTTATAATGATCAACAGTGATTTCAGGATCCAAAATTACAAAAGCCAAAATAATACAAGAAAGATTATCTTATTTAAATTGTATTAAATATATTCAGTGACAGTTTTTCTTTATCAAGTCATTTTTCACAATTTTAATTTAAAAAATTAATATACTATACATCAAATATTTACTGAATGAAACAAGATATTGTTGTTTACAACATATGCCCAAGTCAACTTATTTTCTATATCTTTGAAAAAAAACATTTTAGACTGTTACAAACATACTTTAGACTGTTACATACATGCTTACTTTACAAACATGCAAAGTAAGAATAATGCTAACACCAAGGTTATCTTGGAAATGGACCAAAATACATGTAAATGCTTTTTTCTGTTTCTATACCTTGTGAACCATTTGTGTTGTTGAAATCATCTTGCACCAACCTGAGGATAATTCACCCATGATTGTCAGTTTATTTATCTTCACAAAGAGTAGAAGCCTTGTAAGAGTCAGGTAACTTGGAGACATTATTGAGTTCTGTTTACAAGCAGTCATCCTGAGATCTTGAATTACTTTATTGTATTTACCTTTAATGACCAGACTTTGAATCTTATATGTATGGATTACATTTTATGACTAAATATCAGTGGCTTGGCTATTTAAGTAAGGTTTGTTCTTGAGATTTTAGTCTGCATGTACATGCTTATTTGCATATGTGCTATAGTTGCTTGATGAATACCTGAATATAGACAGATTTTCACTTTGTCTTTTCCTTGTCTTTGGAGGTTTGCTTGATTTTGCTTCTTTTAGATAGGATCTTACTCTATAGCCCAGGCTGGCTTACAAGCCTTGATGAACCTCCAACTGTTCCCTCCAGATGGCTGACATTACAGGTGTGAGATGTCACACCTTATGCAGCACTTGCCTTTCATGCTGTTCATTTTTCTGGCTCTGAAGCTTAGTACTGTAGCACTTAAATTGTATTGCATGTATTAGTTCTTTGATCTAATCCCAAGCAGTGCCAAAATATAATAGATTAAATATATAGAAAAGATCATGACAGAGGTAGCATATGAAAGTATAAGACAAACTGCTTCTATAAAAAAATGTTATTTTGATCAATGTTTGTGTATGCATGCACACATGACCATGCTTGTGCATGTGTGCAAATACATGTATAAAGTTTGCCACTCAATGTAGGATCTCTGTCACTGTTTGTCTTGTTGAGACAAAGTATGTCAGTATACGTAGAGCTCATACATTTCCCTAACAGAGTAACCTAGTGAGTCTCAGCGATCCTTCCGTATCCATCACCCCAAAGCTGGAATTACAGATGCACACCTCTAAACCAGCTCTGTTATATGGCGACTGGAATCAGACTCCAAGCATTTTACTATGTAAACCATATCTCCAGTCTTGACTGCTACTTCTTTTTGAAACAAAATTAAAATATGTGTGTCCACATATACTTACATACTAAATACCGCAGGCTCATCCTGTATAATTTACTTAGATGATTAGTCTTTGGATGAAGACTATTGTTTTTTTATCATTTACCTTTTCAATAGTTCAATACATTTTTGATATCCCATAAGAGAAAATTAGTTATTTGTATTTTTATGTTTTAATTTTGAACATGTAAACTCACTAAGTGTCATTGAAATCAAAGTCTATACATTCATTTATGGAAGCTTTATTTCTAGAAAAAAAATGGGGAGCTAAATATTGCCAGGGAATTGAGAATTTTCTCAAATCCTCTTAATTCATTAACTTAGAAGATATTTTTTTACATTTAACCTGTGACCTAGATAATTATTTTTTAGGGTAACATAAACTAATCAGGATAATAAAGGCTGGAATTTAGGGTACTCAAATGCTGTGCTTATATTTTATTGTTCTTAAGGTTATATTTTTACTCAGAAATATATTTTGAAAGTATTTATAATGCTGTGAGAGAGATGATATTGTAAATGTCTTAGTTATCAGTTAATATCTTAGTAGAAGATGACATTTTATACAAATGCAGCTTAAAAAGTTTTAAGTCTGTAATTTTGCTTTTTATACAATCTGACTTACAATGCATTTCCCCAAATATGTCTTTGTTTAGTATAACAAAAAGCAATTCATGCTTTTAGGGAAATTTGTTCTTGTTCTCTTCTATGCCTTCAGGGATTGGAAGAAAGGTTCATTTATCTGAACTGAGTGTATTAGATCATTGCTTAAAATAAGCTGTGATAGAACAACTTCCTTTTGTGACTATTTTAAGCATAACTTTCTTTGGCAATATTCCATGCTTGATATGTGCTAATATCTAATGAAGTAAATGTTTATGAAATATCTTGTTCTCTTATCACATTCTCATAATAAGTGATTATTTAAAAACCATATTCAACTATAGGTTTTTCACATAACTGAAATTTATTTTTTACCTCTCTAAAACATATAATTTATAAGAAAGCCATATATGCATCAGAAACAGTTTGTGTAGGTATCCACCATTTCAATTTGTTTAAATCACAAAAGTGCTAAAAGGTACTCCACAGTAGCCAGTAAGTGTTGAGATACAGTAATTCAGCAGTGTTTAAACCTATGGTTTGTATTGGCTCAGTGCCCTTCGGTAATGATCCAGGCTACTCTGTGAAGGCAACCACACATGGTGGGACTCAGAGAGCTGAAGGTGTCTTTTGTGCTCTTTAGAATTAAAGCAATCTGCAGGATATAGTTGAGCTATGAGTGTCTGATTGTTAATATTTTCCCAAGGGAAATTTAAAGAATCTGGGCAAACTGCTCTACTGAAGAAAGTAAAATGCATCATACAGTCTGTATGTCTGAAGAAAGCAAAATGTATCATACAATCTGTATGTCATCATCATATAATAACAAGACTGTGCCTACTGAAAAGTAATCATTGTCACTCACACTTACACAAGTATTTGTTTATTGTGGTAAGAACAGAAAATACAACAAAATTATGTAGAAAATGAATTAAGAAAAACGTTCTTGATTCCTTTTGCACTAGCTTTTCTCTTGATGGGGCTTCTGAGCCTAAAACAGTGAATTGTGCAGCTATAGACTCAGGCTTTTGAAACATTTTCACTACCTAGAAAATAAATGTTATGAAGAATGTTTTGTCTTATTTTAAATGTTCTGGCCTTTATGTGAAAAAAAGACTTTTAGTGTTTTATTTCCATGAAACTAAAATTCCATGCAAGTATATATGTAATATGTGTCAAGGATATAAATGTTTTATAATTTAATCAGGATTTTCCCAAATTGGTCCTTTAGGAAGTGAATAACTTATGGATTTCTTCCAGCACAGTTAACAGACATTGAGTTTTGTCTTACATTAGGTCAAAATGGATATTTAGAACCACCTAGAAGCGATCCCATTTCAAGGGAAGGACATAGAATTGTGCCAATCACTTCTCTCTTGTGTGTATGTGTGTGTGTGTCCAGTTATCCAGACACCAACTCTGAGATGAAGATTAGTTTTTGGAATATTAATTAGTGTTTCAATTCAGCACCTGGGAGAGGGAAAGCACGGATCGTCAGTGGCCTCAGCTGGCAGCGCCAACTGGATGTGTCAAACCTTTCAATCCATCCCACTAAGTAGTCAGAGAAAATACCAATAAACCAATGGTTTTATTGTAATTTTTTTCACATCAAACCATTCAGTATGGCTACTAAAATTATTTTTTTTAAATTGTGTCTTTCCACTTTGTATGTACCTCTATTTTTTCTTTGCTTGGGAGCTTGAATCAGCTGCCCAGGCTCTCAGGCTCCCAGGTCATCTTCACAGTTCCCACTGCTTCTCCTTCAGTTCAGCTCCTCCTTGTTACTTCACTTGCTCTCTCTCCTCTCTCTTCTTCTTCTTCCTTTCCTCCATCCCAATCTCTCTCCTACTCCTGTCCTCCGTCCTCCTTTTCCTTCCCTACAATCTACTCTGATGTCCTCTCAGTCAGCTGTTAATTCCTTGCAAAATGAATAATAACCAATTCCTACCCAGCCAGCTCTTTAGGCCAAATGGGGTAGGTTCTTTCTCCATAAGTCCTAAGACTGACTGGGTATGAAGGCAAAAGGATTTGAATTTCTCCCTTCTCCCAACTTACATTTCTTTTGCTGCCCAGCTATTTTACTTCCTTGTTCAACTTTCATAAAGCTGGGATTAAAAGTGGACGCCACCACCACCTGACTATTTAGCCTTCAACTCATAGAAATCCAGAGGATCTCTGCCGCCCAAGTGATAGGATTAAAGGCATGAGTCACCACTCCCTGACCTTCATGATTTGTTTCTGTGAGAGACTCTGTCCTGATATTCCAGACTATTTTTTTTATTAAATATACAACATATTACCACATAATCTACTCACAGAGGTTTGTCTTTGCTGAACCTTACTGTAACTTCTGACTTTGCTTATCCCCTTGGAATTCCTGAAGGTATTCATCCAGTTGTAGTCTCATGTTAAAGCTGTTCCCAAAGGCTTTGCCTCATCTCCAGGTTATGCTTTCCACTTATTATAACCTTCAATGAGTTTATAGGAATGCCAGGTGTCTATCCTATGTAACTATTAATACATCCCCCATCCAAGTATAAATCCCTTAAATGTATGGTTATTTCGTTTTGTTCATTCTGTCTTATAAATTGCTTATTTCTATGCTTCAAAGTGAATAGCAAATTTATTTACTGCATTTAATTAAGAAGTTTTCAGCTGAGAATCAAAGAACTATAAATATGTAAGTCACTCACTGTACTGGGTAAGACAGCCTTGTCTTGATTTTACAAATACCTCACAGTTTTGGGTTTCCAGTCCCCCTTCTGTCCATCTCTTGATGCAGTTGAGTTGGGGTCTGTGGCAGTGCAGGGTCTTATGGCCAGTGCCTAAGGGAAGCAACTGTTCACTTTGTGGCTGTGAGGAAGTCAAGGGAATGAGGAAGAGAGCATCAAGCTTACTAGCACTTCGTTGCATTCCCCACCCAGGAGTCTGTGAGCCAAGGTCATATTATGCAAGTAAAGCTAACCTTGAACTCACTTTGTTGTCTTATTTAAGTTCTATAACTCCCAGTAGTATCATTGCTTGAGAACTAAGCATTTGTAGACGTGGCAGATCTGAAGCATAGTATGAGACTAACAATATGAAAAGAACATAATAACAAATATTTATCATGTATATTTACCCTAGTAAAAATATTACTTAATAATACTATAGTATAGAGTTTCGATGCTATGGAGACAGTTGCCACCTGCTTATCCATCTACTGAGGTCTCAGTTCTTTCTGTCTCTGCCAGATATTCTTGATTTCAACATTATCCTCTTACTCAAACTGTTTTGGGTAGGGCCTATGGCTTAGGAAGTTACACTTCATCAAGGTGAAAGCAGGCCCCTGGTGTTTGCTGAGGTGGTGGGGGTGGTTGGAGTTGGGAAAAGCCTGCTGTTTCTACTTTTAGAGTTTGAAGTCACTTCCACTAATGTAGCACTAGATGGTGTTTTGGGTCATGTTTGGACCGTCTGCTATTTGTCTATTGTCACTCTTTTAGCACAAAAGGATAACCCCCTCCCAGGTTTACCAGGGCTTTAGGTATTGTTACTTCACTAGCAGCCACAGTTTCAACCTTAAAATGGTAGTCTATTTCCCCAGCCCCCTCTGGAGTTTCAGTGGCCAGCTATCTACCTTGTTACATGTCACTTGCTTGAGGTTTGACATGGGATTATGGCCAATTTGCTGAGAATCATCACTGAGTTAATAATTCCAGAAACTATGCTTTGTGTGTGGTCACCAATTCCACAGGACTCTTTCACATCTAGAGCTCATAGTGTGGACACAGGACCAAAAAGCTCATACTTCTATAGACTGTCTACTGAAATGAGGCTGGACAGAATAAAATTCTACTAGACTAGGGCTTCAAGCCTACTCTTGAGACTAGTACTTTTTAAAGGCCTATCTGTTGACGCTAGTCTGGGCATAAAGGTTTTTAGGACCTGCCAATCCTAGCACTGAGTTCCAGGGCAAAACCATATGTTAATTACCTTAATTTACCTCAGTGAATGGAATATTTCTCTATGCTATAAATGTTGGGGTTGTATGGGGAAAGGCAGTCCTTTGGCCCCTAAATTTGATATTAAGCTGGCCAAGCCCCAAATCTCATGGTCACAAGAACGTGTACATTCTCAAGAGTATATCAAGATCCACACCACAACTAGTAAAAAGTCAGGGCAAAACAAAAGCTCATTTCAATGGCACATTGGTTTCTGTCTGATATAGGATACGTCTAGAAGTATTGTCTTGGAGACCTTTCTTAGGAATTGCTAGTTGATCTTACCCAACTTGGGGTTAGGGTGCTGGTTCTCAACCTGTGAATTATGAACATTTTGGGGTTGCATATCAGATATTTACATTGCCATAATAACAGTATCAAAATTACTAGTATAAAGTAGCAACAAAATAATTGTATGGTCACTAAAACATTAGGAATTCTGCAGCGTTAGGATGACTGACAACCACTGAACTAAGGTGATAGAGAAAACTTTCAGTTTTGTTTTTGTTGTTGTTTTTGAGACAGAGTTTCTTGTGTAGCTCTGGCTGTCCTGGAACTTTCTCTGTAGACCAGGATGACCTTGAGATCACAGATATTTACCTGCCTCTGCCTCCCTGAGAGCTGGGATTAAAGGTGTGTACCACCACCACCACTGCCACCACTATGACAATTCTCAACTTCTAATATTCATACTGAGCTAGGTTACACTCAAGTCTAAAAGGCTCTGACCTGTGTTGTCAAAAGTTGGGAAGTGGGTAGATATTTCTGATCATTTAAAGACTGGCACTGTTGCAGACCCAAACAGTCCCTATCCAATTGGCATGTATTTCACATAAAGATGTTGGGGGCAGGCCTAGAGTACTTGTCCTTGAGGTTTGGCCCGAGTATGTGTTTCTTGTATTCTGTACATTCCTGATTCACATTCATTGGGCAAGAGGTGAACCAAAGATACAACCTTGTGCAAGCTTAAATGCCCCTACTGAAGGATATGTCCCTCTTAAAGTTCCCCATCTGTGGATTGGCAATAGATGAGAGAAAGCTTCTGTGTTGACACAGTCCCACATTTCGGTCAGTTGGGTTAGGCGAGAGACCAACTCCGAATTTCATTGGTTTTGGTCAAGTTTGTAACCTAGACTTAGTTTCCTTTTCCTGGCTCAGGTGAGAGATAATTTTCTCACACAGTTATCTGTGTTGAGGTGGTAATATGAGCAAGTATTCCTTTCTTAAGTCTTCTTCAATGTGTCTTTTCATTTTATCATCTTAAAACAAGGCTTCATGGTCATTCATTGTGTGACTTTAGGTCTTATGAAATTTCTGGCTATGTGAACTGTTCAGACTGCTGTCTGTGGGGTTATTGTTGCTGGAGTACTTTATTCAGGCATCACCTTTCTCTTTTTCTTTGTTTCTTTTCAGTGGCTAGACTTAACTAGCCCATAGCTGGGGCATTATGAGTCTTTATTAGCTCAGAATCCTTAGGCCTTTGTAGGATTTTGTTCATATATGAAATAAAAGTGTGTAAAAACAATGTTAAAATGGCACCACAGCTACAGGTTAAACGAGTATTTAATTGAAAATGAATAAAAGTTTGATTTTATTGTTATATACTCAGGAAAGAATTTATATTTACTCTCTATTAATTCACTTGCCATATATACATTCCATGTAAGATCTCCTGAGGAACACTGTGTCACTTGACCCAAAGCAGGCATAATGTACAGAAGGAATTCAGTGAATCCACCAATGAAGGATATAAATAAACTGACCTTCTTAACGTTTTTGTTTAAATCGACCAGACTGAGCAGGAAGACATGGTCCTTGGCTCCTAGGAACAGCCTGCCCCTCTCCTCATCTAGAAGAAGAGTCTGGAAATCCAGTCCTTCCGATGAACCCAGAAAGGGAATGCAGCTGTTTGAAAGCAGCAAGTCTATGGAAAAGTCAAAAGTGGCAAAGGAAGGAAAAATTCTTAGTAAGAAAATACATTTAACAAATACACATATTGATCAACTTTGTTAACATTCTTATGTTGCATAGAAGCTTCAGTGTTGACAGATTGGGACAAGTTTAATATTTACTCCTTCAGAAAGCGATACTTTGCCTTAAGTACTATATTGGTTCTATTCTGTGCATAAATACATTTTAAAATTAATATGAAATTTTGAACTATAAAATACAAAATATTTTCAAAGCAGTTCTTAAATTATAATTTAAAGCATTTCCCTTTAAGTAGTATTTGAAGAATAATAAATTTAATTACATCAACAATGTATAAAATTGTGTTATGAATACAATGGCATTTCTTTAATTTCATTCTAGCATGAAAAATGATGTTACTATTGCATTTTCACTCATATTTCATATTCCACATTACTTACATTCACCTATTACATGCCATGATTCTCCTCCTACCCTTCTGTTCTTTTTCTCTCCCTAAATACTCCTCCATTATTCATGTCAAAAGCATGTGATATTTGTTTTTGTAAGTACTGTTTCATTGTATGCTTATATTGTAATTCATTCACTTACCCAAAGAAGGGCTAATTTGTTGCTTCCAAATTCTGCCAATTACAAATGAAATAAATATATATACATGCAAAGTTTTTATGCATGTAAATTCTTCATTTCTTTGGAGTAAAGCACAAGAAACAATTGTTGGATTATAAATTTAGCTTTGCTAGAAACTGTCCAACACACTCTCCAAGAAGTCTGAATCAGTTTGTGCTTCTAATACTGATCAATGCATTTTCCTGTTCATCTTATTAGACATATATTGTTGACACTGTAGATGTGGCCCAATAGGCATGAACTCATATTTCCTTACATTGAATTACTCTGATAATATTGGCAAGGTGTATAGGTTCATATGATTATTTTCTAATTTGTGTCCTTATTTATGAGGGCGAATATTAATGCCTTTGATTCTATTGTTTTAAAGATGATGTTTTTTACTATTGAATTTAGATAGATATTTTTATAGATTGTCACTTATGAGATGAGTGTTTTAAAATGTGCACTGTCTTGTCTATAACTTCTATTTTTTTATTTACAGGTCTGAAAGAAAAATTTTTGTAGGTAAAATTTTATTTGGAGAGATGGACCTTCTATTAAGTTTACCTTTTATTTTTGCATATATATGTGGGTTTGGGTTCCTAGCACCCTGCTTGGTGGTTCACAGTCTTCTGTAACTACATTTCCACAAGATCAGGTTCTCCCTTTTAGCCTCTTAAGGTACCAGGCACACCATAGTACCAAGATACACATGCAGATAACATACTCATAAACATCAAATATATTTTTTAAATATAACTGTTGTAAAATATTATTTTAAGATGTATTACTTTTATTTATTAAGCATTTGTTTAACTATGTGAAGTTGTGTTCCTTTGCCTGCTGGTCTAAGCCACCTGATGGTCTCATAAAGAACTGGATGACTGACAACAAAGCAACAGAAAGGATAGGTGGGGCTGGCAGGCAGAGAGAACATGTTGAAAAAGAAATCTGGGAGGAAAAATGAAGCAGCCAGAGGAGAAGAAGCTAGGGCCCAGCCACCTAGCTACACAGTATGCCAAAGAGTAAAATACAAAGAAAGTTATACAGTAATAGAAAAGAAAATGTCCAGAGGCAAAGATGGATGGGACAATTTTAAGTTAAGAAAAGCTGGCTAAAAAAGAAGCCCAGCTAAGGCCAGGGATTTACAAGTAAAAATAAATATACATATATGATTTCTTTGGAACCTGAGTGGTTCCCCCTTGTCCCTCTAAAAGAGCAAAACAACTAACATCTTGGCTCCCAATTTGGTGCTAGAGAAAAAAAAAATCCAACAACATGTAATAAGTTGAAAATTTAAAATTTAAGTGTGTGTGTGTGTGTGTGTGTGTGTGTGTGTGTGTGTGTATGTGTGTGTGGTGGAATATGTACATGTGGTACATGTGAGTGCAATTCCTCCAGATGCCAGAGGTGTCAGATCTCCTAAAGTTAGAATTACAGCCAGTTATGAGTCATGAAGGCTGGGAAGAAAAGTTGCATGCTCTGGAAGGACAGCATGCATTCTAAACTGCTGAGCTAAGCTCTCTCTCACCATGTCCTCCCACTAGTGTTTAGTTTGGTGCACTATTTGAATTATTGCACTCTCATCATATTTTTTATTTCTTTTTTTGACATTACAGTATAATTTAATATTTCTACATTCTTTTTCTCTCTTCTAAATCCTCCCACATACCCTTCCTTTCAAGTTTGCTGTGTCTTTTTTTTATTACATGTTACATGAATGCATGTACTTACAAATGTATATACATTTCTAAATATATAAATACTACTTGCTCACTCCATATAGAGATAATGCTATTTCTATGTATGTTTATATACCTGACTGTTTAGTACTGGATGACAAATTAGTGTGTTCTTCCCTGGGGAAGATTATTATTCTATTCTCAGTATTCCTCACTTTGTAGTTCTTTGTGTAGGTTGTGACCTCCCGGGCTTTCCTTATCCATGGTAGCATGTCTGTTGTTTCCCTTGTTCTGCACATGTTTAGGCAATCATGTTGGTGCACTTGTATGCATATTCTTTGCAATAGGAAGTCACTGTAGAAAACCATAACCAATCAAAAGGAAGAGTTGTAAAGCCCAATGGAAACATTTACCAAATATCTCCCATATTTATTGCTCAAGGACCATTATGGAGACTGTAAGAGCCAATGATCAGAGAGTTTGCTGTGAGATTGTGTCTCCTAGCAGTGCACACTTCTTACTATTTTAATTCACATTTTGTGTTCAGATGTATATTTCAGGTAAAGTTGTAAATAAATAGTTGAAATAATCCTGAAAGAAGTATGGCCTGAAACTAGAAATAGAATAAAAATAATATAAAGCTGGGTGTGACTTAATATAAATATAATTTTATAAATGGAAGTATTTCATCTTGATAAAGTAAAAACACATATCCTATAGTTATATTTTATAATATTGAACAAGATAACTATATTTGATTTTTCTAGTATCCTTCTGTAGGTTCGGTGTTTTTCGTTTGCAGCAATCGTTACAGACATTTCTAAGTAAACTAGGTCTTTGTGATACATTTTTTAAAACCAAGGTATCTACAATAGTATCTTCGATTTCTATAACACTAGAGTCCTGATCACCAATAAGGTACTAATAAATTTATTACTTTAAATGATATCACTTTAAGTTGATTATATAAAAATTTAAAATCAGTTGATAATTCTGAAATAATTAACTATTATTACTTTTTTCTACTTTCCATTAAATAATTGTTATTTTGTTCAATTTCTGAAATAGACTTGAAATTTCTAATTTATAGTGTGAAAAAGTTGTAAAGGTGTAACACAATCAGAAATCTCAAGTATCTGTGGTTATCAAAAAAGACTATTTTATTGATCTGTATGTAGGAATTTTATGCATTCAAGATGGATATTGAAATCTATGGTCATTTTTATTGAGGTAAATATCATTTTTCATATGAGAGATACAATATTGCAATATAATTTTACAACTTCAAATGCCAAGGGCCTATGCTTTTGGCTCATTTCCAGGGAACATTCCATGCTGGTTGTAAGTAAAACTGAGAAGCAAACAATAGAATCAAGGGAATATCTAGGACAGACATGATTAAAGCCTTTTAAATGAGTACATTTCACACAGACTTTCACTCAATAAGGCAAATCTATATCTTCCTTGGGATTTCCCTCAGTAAAAGTAAAAATGTGAAAAATCAGAAGTATTTTAAGAGACTCCCAGGAGTATATTCTCACTTAACTTTCATTTTGTGTGGTATAAACTCCCATGACTTCAATTTTCCAAAACTAATGGTTATTCTGAAACATTGATTGCAATGAAAACTACAAAATGCAATATAATCTTGCAAAAAAGGTAACAGGACAATAGTACAAAAGTCAGCTCAAAGCAACAGGGTTCTATCTGTGCTGACTTATCACTCATTGGCAGTGTGATTTAGTGATCTAGGAAAAGACCCTTGACCTCTGTGCCTCAGCTTCCTAATGTACTAAGTCAAGATTACAGAAACTATATGGTAACTCCTGTCAGCTTATAGAACAAAGGAATTAGTTTGAGACTGGCATTAGAAGGATAGTTGGCACACACTACATGCTATGCGTTGATCAACTATTACATGGATGATGTGTTCTTTTTAAAGTTTATGTAAAATATATGCAAAGGAACCATCACATTTCCAAATTTATGTAACATTCTCAAGAAGTAGAAGAGGTAATTTACAGCATTTCTTAAAGTTATGACTCATATATGCAAAAAGGTTAGTAAAAATTTGTTGTTCTAAATATTAGCATTGACCTCCACCTCGAGATAAACAAGTTTTACTAAAGAAAAACACATTAGTGTACTTTCTAATAAATCAGAAATATTAAGGTTAAAACATATCTGTTAATTTTATGATATTCAGATAATACTGAAAGAATATTTATTACATAAAAATTATATAGCCTATGTGAGGCTCTGAGTTGCTTGTTCACAATATTGTATTAGAGAATCCTGCCAGCAAACACTCTTGTGTGTGTGTGAAAAAATATATTTATATATAAATAAAACACAGCACATATATATATATATACACATATACATTTTAGGAGAGGTACATCCCTTGTCCAGCATCTCCTTGCTGTGCCCTTTACCTACCCAACATCATCATGGCTTCAATGTCACTTACAGTAATGAGCACCTGATGAATCATCAGGTAAGAATAGTCTAAAGCTATATTGTAACCCAATATGTATGTCACTCACATGTCTTCATCATATCAGTCCAACACAGAAACTTGCTATGTCACCACAAATAGCCTAGTAGCATTCAATAAAATAATCTGGTAGAGACTGTACATATGCAAATTTTAGTGTAGTTTATTGCTATAATTGTATTATTGCTATTGATTATTATGGCCTAAACTATTCTTACTTTATAAATCTTTGGGCATATGTGCCTAGAAAGAACATAATATATGTAGATTTCACTATTTTTGCCACAATTTCATGATTCTGTTTGTCTTGGAAACTACTTCCTATGGGAGAAAGAAAAAAACAAGTTTGTTATGTTGCAATTCCTTGGGATGCATTCAATTCATAGAAAAGACCAGTCTCACTTGTATTCAAGTTTCCAGGAGCTGTCTTAAGAGTTTGAGAAAATTAAGTACATAATGATTATTTGTAGCATTCAGTCTATTAAACATGGAAACTATGTGAGATCACAAGAAGTGAAACTAGACATACAGACACTGTCAAGATAGCTGAGGGCAGTTTTGTCAGGCAGGGGAGTTAGGCTATTATGTAGGTGCCTGGAAGCTATGCTCATTTTATTTTTCAAGGAAGTGGCAAGAACTCAAACTGAGTGTTAGAGAGATAAGTGTGCCTGCAGAGCTCAGGATAGATGATAGAAAATGGTAGTGTCAGGAAGACTACCCAGAAATACCTAAAACACAGAGTCCTTGAAATGCACCCATGGCAGGTCAATGAAAGGAGGCAGACATGTCAGGTCAATGTGAGGAGGCAGACATTAAGAGCTTTGTATTTTGAAGTTTTTTGTCTTTTGTCTATACTTATACAGGAGAGAAAATAAAGTTGATATACGCATTTGCTGTATTCTGTTTCACCATAACAAATTCTATTTGGTCTGGTTTCAAACAAACCTAACAAGAAAACAGCTGCAATAATATTGACTAACCTGAAGTATCATAATTTCCAAATGATTTAATGTAACCCTGTGACAACGCTAGTATCACTGTGATTAAAGCATGCCTCACCAACCTGATGTAGCCAAATAAAATAATTAGACTGAGGCATTACATATTAACACTCCTCCTGCTGACAGGCACATTAGGAAGGGACCTTGGGACAGAGATTGGGACAGGTTCCTCTTCCTAAGCTTATCTTTCCTGCATTTTTGCCAAATCTAGCTAAGTTATTTGTTTCCAAGGGATCATCAACTAAAACCTAGAAAATGGTAACTGTACAGACTATATATTTACAACAAAAGTGGACACATAGCATGAACCTCAGGAACCAGAAGTGGTTGAAGACTTGGCTGTTCATACAACAAACTTCTGAGTTTTATTTTTTACCTAAATCAGAAATCCTCAGGGATATAACTGTCAGTATAGTTTTCATCTGTAAACTCTGTAATTGTCTTGAGATTTCTTCCTTCTCTGCCCTTAATGAAAGAAAAAGTGTGTCCGTTTGCATGTCCTATGCTGATGTCTCTTGTGAGCTTAGTGACTCAGATTCACCATTGCTTAGAAGGTCAGCAGCATTTACACAGAGGCCTCAAGTGGCTGCTTTGATCCCTATGAGCTCTGAGCTGATCCAGCAAAGCTTCTAATTTCTCTGTCAGTGCCTCCTGATTCTCGATCATCTTCTTTCAGGTTTGAAATTACACACAGATACTCACATCCACACTTTTGTACAAGAAACACAATCCTGGAAAGCCTATAATCTAGTTATCTCCAAAATAAATGTGTTAAATATATCAGCATTTGTCTATTTTTTAAAGTGTAGACATTATCTTCTACAGATAGAATGGCACCAGAGGTATTGATGATCTATAACTCATAATAAAAAACTGGGAAGCAGTTGTGTCAGAAACACCATAAAACAGCCACACCCATGCCTGTGGATTCATGTACTTTTTCTTTCCTTCCTTCACCCTCTCTTTTTTTTATTATATATTTATTATTTGGTGATTTTATATCATGCACCCCATCAAACTCAGTTATCAGTCTCTCAGATTCATACCCACACTTATGTTCTCTCCATTTACAAAAAAGATCATTCATGCTGCTCATTTACTTACTGGAGCATAATTAGACTCCCTGTGGGCAGACTCTTAAAGAAAACAAGTCTTTATTCATTCATACCCCTCCCAGAGGCCATCAATGCAGAAGTGAGGCACTGTGCCATTTAGCTATGTACTAGCTTTGAGCTCTTGTATACAATGACATCTGCTTTTTTTCTTTTCTTTTTCTTTTGTTTTTTTAAAGTCCAGTAATGACTGAGTATATCCCCTGTTTCTTTTTCTGGGTTTATGATACTCACTCAGGAGGATATTCTCCTGCATCCATTTGTCTGCAAATTTTAGGTTATCATTTTTTCTGACTGCTGAGTAGTACTACATTGTGTAGATATACCACAGTTTGTTAATCCATTCTTCAGTTGAGGGGCATCTATGTTGTTTACAGGTTCTTGTTATTATGAATAATGCTGCTATGAACATAGTTGAGGTAATGCTTTTGGGATTTGAATGTGTGTCTTTAGGGTATATGCCCAGTAGTGGTATTGCTGGATCCTTGGGGAGATGGATTCCCAGTTTTCTGAGAAACCACCATACTGCATTCCAAAGTGGATTAATTTTCATTCAATTCTAGGAAGTCTTTAATTTCTTTCTTAATTTCTTCCTTGCCTTGAAGGTGGTTCAGTTGAGTGATGTTTAGTTTCCACAAGTTGGTAGGCTTTCTGTGATTTTTGAAGTTGTTGAACTCTAACTTTAGATAATGCCCTCACCCTCTCTTTTCAATGTCTTATTTTCTTTTAAAATCCACCTCTCTCTCTCTCTCTCTCTCTCTCTCTCTCTCTCTCTCTCTCTCTCTGTGTGTGTGTGTGTGTGTGTGTGCCTGTGCGTGTCTGTGTCTGTGTGTTTGTTTGTGTGTGTCTGTGTCTGTGTTTTCAGAGGACAACCTCAGTTATTGGTGCTTGACTTCTATCTTTTCTGGGTTTTGCTGTTGTGTACTTTTGACTAATGGGTTCATAATCCTTCAGGTTCCTTGTCTGCTTTCCATCTCACTGTAGAAGCATTGAAATCAGAAATAAATGTTACCTCATCTGGCATTAAGTATATTCTGGGTATCAGAACTCATATCTTCACCCTTGAGCAGAGTTATTTTTCTACCTAGATCTTTTATGAGATAGGCTTTATGAAGACCAGGTTGGCTGGTGCTTCCATATTTTCAAAATGTGCCATTAATTTCTGTGTTCTTCTCCTTTACCACCCTGTGATTTCTGAGGTTGTTTCCATTGCCATGGCATCCAATTATATGTGTATTTTTTATAAAGAGAGTTTTGAATGCCTAATAACATTTTTATATCAGGGTAAATGTGATAAGACAAATTGTCAAAATAAGTAAGTTTTAGTATTCTCATCAAATTTGATTTCAAAAGCTCTGATGGACTCTCCTGAGCACTCTTCTGCTGGATAGAACTGATAGCTGAGTCAAGATACCAGTGTATAAGAGCAGCAAGGAGACTGTATATGATCAAGGGGATAGGGCCTATGTGAAAAATTTCCACAGTGATGGATGGATGGCTGGAGCTGTGCTGAGATCACTGAATTAAGAACAGCCACTGGGAAACTTTCAAGAAAAAGAATCAGGCCCTCCAAGGATCGGCAGGTGTCCACTGACATGGGCAGTATGTGGAGCCTCTAGAGGAGAGATCAGACTGTGTTTCTATTTGTGGACTGGCACTTCAGAGCCCATTCTCTCCAGAGGAACACCTAACCCAGTCATGACATTAGGATGAGAAAATTGGACCTGCCTGGAGTGAATGCTGAGCTGATCCTCCTTGAGACTTCTTGCTCTTTTTGTGGAGGGAATGGGGGGATGGGGAGGAGAGAGGCTAAAGGCTGACAGGAAGGGATTGGGATGGGGAAGGGAGAGAAAGGGGATACATGAAATAATTAATAATTATATTATAATCAAAATAAATTAATTAAAAAAGAGCAATGATATGTGGAATGCACTGCCTGGTAGAGAAGCAAAGCTAAATCATAGCTGAAAGGAAAATGTACTGTGACAAGAGTATTTAAATTATTAAACATGAAGTATCATTAGCAGTGACATAAGAATGACTTGTTTTCTATAATTAACCTAATATAAATAAGCCTAATAATGCTGTTTCTACTCCCTCATCTCTGGGTAGGGCTGAGTACAATGATATCAAAACTATTTAAAATTTTGTTAAGACACATGACTTATCAAACAATAAACGAACTCAGATCTGATGCCACTATTTCTCCTAAAAATAGGTAGACTTTGCACTTTGTGGAAAACACAAATAAGGTATTAAATAATCACAAATACAGGAAATCTTATTGGTAATCCTGTAGGACTATCAGAGTGTGAAGCTACTTCAGATGGAAATGATCAGTGTATTTCATAGTATGGATTTTCCCTTAGTGTTGGAGCCCTGCAACAAGGACTCTCTTGGAAAAATGGTCAAGTGCCTCTGCATGTGAAGGGCAGATTAAGGACTGGCTAATTCCTGTTTTTTTTTATTGAAATAAATGCTTGCTTTGCAAAGAATTCTTTGTATTTCCTTTTTAGTGTCCTTTAATACAATTGTACATTCGACCTAAAAGCTCATATGACCTGATGGACTTCATTCTTCCTCTTTACCCACTCAAAGGAAGGGAGTGGTGAGTAATACTGAATCTAATAAATTTAGGATTAAGCAACACAGACTTCCTCAGTTTTTGAGTACTAAATGAACATGACCTTAAACCCTTGAAAAATTAAATTTACTTCCAGAGATCCCGAACTGGGTGGAGCTGGCAGCTTCTCTCATAATGTCTCCAAGGCTGAAAAATGGCTTTGCACACCCTTTAAAAAGAGTCCTTCATTGGCTTCACACACACACACACACACACACCACACACACACACACACACACACACACACACATCAAGGTTTTCTGAGGTAAAGATTCATCACTTAAAAAGAAAATTGACTTTGAAGAAAGTCAGATTTCTCCCCTGTCAACCTAAGGACCACACTTTGGCAGGAGGAAATCTTGCATCTAAAAATAGATATACATCAACGCCCAGCTACCTCTTTCTGCCAACCCAGGACGTTCACCAGAAGACCTGGCCCTTATTTAAATTCAAGGAAAAAGCTGTCAAATCGCTAGGCTTGAGGACTCTTAAGCACAGGAGTGTATATAGTATCTTCCATGAAATGTATTTAAGTTATTTGCATAAAGTACTTTCAGCTTGCTTTCTACTCCTTCACTGATAGATACATTTAACTATTTTTCTGATTCTGACTTATTTGGCCTTCATATATCGACTTAGTGCTTGTCCTAAAATCTCTTCTATGATGTTCTTCGATGATTTTTTCCATTTTTTTTCCAGAAAGGTTTTGGCTGTCAACCCACTCTTAAGCAAAATTTGGGTAAGACATTGAGCAGGGACACCAAAATATTTACTGTAAACTGAAAGTTAATCTCTAGTGTTGGAGTTCATTTAGTTTCTTCAGCATCCTCAGTTTTTATTCCTAGACAAGGAGTTCCCTTTGATTCAATGCAGTAGAAATGACTAATAATGGTTCTACTTATCTTTCAACAATTTTTAATAGTTTTATGATCAGATGCAAAGCTTTTGTTTGGCAAGTAACTCATTACTATCTACATAAAAACACAAATTATAATCAAAATGTCTGTATTTAGTTAAATAGAGCCAACTATTCAAATAACACAAAAGAAAAAAAATGTTAGTCAAACCTAAAATTTCACAAAGAACTACCTGAAAATTCTAGCCATAAATGTGAGTTCAACAAGAAAGAGTAATAACAAAATTAAATTCTCACTTCTTATTCTGCAGTAGAATGTTGAATACAATTCTATTGCTTAGCTTTAGAATATGGTAAACATGAAGAGGATAATTTTACTTAGGGTAAGATTTATTAGAGTTATTATATCATCAGATCTACATTCCAATAAGGACAGGATCAGGAGTCCATCAAGCTTACTCTGTCACATCATCCATGCTCTTACTTTTAAATCACAGGTTCATTCTTAATAGGTTAGATTTTAATTATGGATACTTTACATAAACTATAGCAATGAGAGTCATGATTTGTAAATGTTTAAATCTATAGTTTCATAAAGAAGCCTTTTTAAATTCCTCAAAGCTTGCTGTGATAGAAAATTTTTCATTGTACTATTAACAAGTAGTATTTCTCTGATGAGCAAGGTCACTATGGTGTGGACTTCCTCATATGAAGCTGAAAAGATAGTTCTGGTTAGAATTGATTATACCATGCTAATTATTTACCTGATTCCTTCAAGACTTTTAAAATTTCTCAGTTTTCAAGGAGTGCTTAAAATAAAAAATTCTACTTCATTAGTAAGTGAGGATGTGATCCAACCAAGTACATGAATTTAATCAAAAGAGAACTCTTAATAATATGGCTCAGAGTTGTAAAGCAATTATAAAATAAGAGGATCCCTCATAGTAACACCTCTTGAAATAGAAGCAAAGTCTTACCCTTGTTATTTAAAAAGTCATATCTTACAATTCTTATAATTTTAAACATATATTTTAGGTTAATGCATATCAAAAACATTGATTGCATAATATGTAAGACTTTGGTCATAGCTGAGGCATTTCCAACCATCTGTATTCCAAGCCTTCGAATATGTCTTCTGTTTTCCTGGAAGTCTGTCAAACCCTGTCCTTACTCTTGCTATTATAAAACTTAAAATGACATGCTACATACATGTCTGCTTTTGATTTTTCATATTGGTCACTTGTGACATTTGATCTTACATGTCCACTGATTTGGGGAAAATTTCACAATGGCTCTTCATTTAGAATAGATGTCAATCATCCATAGGAGTTTTCCTGAGAGGTTTTCTCCAGGCCATGGCCCACGATCTTGGATGAGGTAGTCAAGGAGGTTGACAGCACAACCTTTTTGTGCATTCCTACAAGAGGGCATTTCTCCAACGCACAGTGTTTACACATTATGAGCACTAAAACAATATTTCCTACTTATACTTTTATATTTCCCACAAGTTGTTTATACCCCATAAACTTTGTGCTATCATCAATGACATAAGCATGCCTCTTGTCTTTGTTAGCTTCATAGTTATCAGCTTTACCGATTAATAACTTCACAGATATAAACATGTCTCCACACCAAAATTTTCATTCAGATTTGATTGTTTCTTATTTCTTTACTTTTCTTGGACCTTGATTAATATTGACCATTTCTCATCCATTCAATTCACATCCTGAACATTAATATCTAGTGAATATTTAAAGTTAAGGAGCAAATTTCTTTCCTCTTCAAAAATTTGTTCTTTTGGTCAGGCTATGATTCACATTGTTTTTCTAAATTACTTACATATACTGAAAAATTATTTTGTTTTGCCCCTGTCACATCTATTCTTAAAATAGGATGGCGCTTTTGCTATCCCAATACTTTCTATTTAGGTAAATTTTGTAAAAATTTTCTTAAATGCTAATAGACATTTGACTCAAAATATTTTAAAATCTTTTCTGATATTTAAATTCCACTTTATATTATATCTAAATTTTCTAGAATATTTTATTTTAGACATTATACAAATCTTAACTTTCCATAGTTAATCTGGATATTGTTTTGATCCATCTGAAGAAATGGCTCAGCTTGAAAATATACTCATCATCTACCTTAATTTCCAGAAGTGAATCTCTAGGATTTATGTGGTTGAAAGAGGGAATGAGTCCTGTAAATTTTCTCTTTACTTCCATACACATACTTTGGCTAGAAGGGATTCAGGCATGCAAATATGCACACACACACACACACACACACACACACACACACACACACGTGTAAATATAATTTAAGAGATTCTAGCATCTCTTGTTGGATAAAGTAATGTCTAAATTGCTGCTATATTTTAGCACAGAAAAAAAGTAAAATAAAGTTATAACTAATGACTTTTCAAACTTATGATGCATATTTAGCTTGTCTCTTCTCATCCAGGGTGACTTTGTTACAGACTGTTAATAATGTAGAGATGGTAATGTGCCATCTGGAATCCAAACTGGGGTTGACTGCAGTGACATGCACAGGCTCATGATCCACATGCTCATGTTGAAAGAGAAAAAGGACATGGGAACAAAGCCATCTAGAGGATTGCATTTCTGGATTTACCTTTCATTAAAGTCAGCTGTGATTGAATGAATACACAGATTGGCACTCAAAAGAAAAAGCTGGCTTGAGGTTCTGTATTTCTTATAATGTGCCCAGATGATGCAGATTCTGTTGATGACTGAATCCCACTTACAATAGAAATGCAGGAAAACACCCTTTGTGCTCAGCTTGATTAAAAAAGCTGAATACTTTCCTTTTTTACACACAGAGACTCTCAAACTCTAGTTCTAAAGTGTTCATTTATGCATGTTTACAATACTGTTTTGTTGAGATCTGTATCTCACTAAGCTATTCCTATAGCTAACTGTTACAAGCAGCACACAGCCTCTTTCATTTAAGCTGAAGGTGTAAAACCTGCCACCAAATCAAGTCATCTGATACTTTAGGGAAATAATTTACTTCTGTATGGATAAACTATCTGAGATTGCAGAATGGGATTTGGTAGTATGCTTTAATAAAAGAAAAAGATTCGTCATTTATCAAGCTGTCTATGGCAACATTTCTGCCAAAATGCTGAAATACCAATATGTATTTAAAGACCATAGTGTGCTTTATATGTTTCTATAAGATACATTATATTCAATTGGTTTCTGTTTTGTCTCAACTTCCATCCTGTGGTAACATCTGAGTTGTTTACATAACTATTATTTAAATTGGTCCTCAAGGAGATTCTACCCGCTGAGAGAACCAGAAAACATGGGGGGAAATTCAGAGCAGGAATAGCAAGCAGCCATGATGCTCTGATAGTGCTCAGAGCTTCCATGTAGAGAAAGGGAGGAAGCTTCACTGTGGCTGCAACTCTTTCTCTTCTGTGGCTGTGCTTCCTATTCTAATATTTAGAAACAATATTCTTTTCTATGAGTAAACTGTTCATACATTGATACTGGCTATATTAAAATGACCTCATTACTACTGTATCTTCCACTTTAGACTAAAAGATGTAATGTAGATTTTCTCAAACACACCTTGTTGTAGTGAATAAATGCATTTATTCTAATTTATGTATCTATTGAATTAATGGAGTTGAAACAGCATGTTTAGAAACTTTATTTTATTTTCTCCTTTTCTCTCATCTACTTTCTTTTTTCTTTCCTTTTCTTTGTGTGTCAGGAACTCATGTGGAACAGGTTGGTCTTGAATTCCTGGTACTCCTGTCTCTTCAACTATTTCACATTAATAATAGCAGTCAAGATCTAGGTCAGTTAATTGGAAAAAAAAAAGATATATTATTGGATGAGTCAAACTGAACAGGTTCTGTGAACCAGCCTGGAAGAAAATTTCTAGTTGAGACACATGTTGCACTTTATAGTGAAATAAATTAGTGTATAAAAATGGGAAAAATAAATTTATATACTTGTGCATGTAAAATTTCTTCTAAAATAAAGTGTCATTCCATAAAATAAACCAAGACATTATTATAAAAAAGCAGGCAAAACATAACAGAAGGCTTCAAGTTTTTCTTATTAATGTAAATTTATGTAAGTGTTCGTTTTTTGCATTTGGAGTTCTTGAAAAGAATATATTTACCAAATAAGAAGTGATAACATCTCGCATTTGTTTAATGCTCCTGACTATGTCGTATTTCTCTCCAGGTTACAATCAGAGGATAGCATCAAGGGCCTTAGATTCAAGTAGGTTCTGCTCTTCCAGAGCGTCTTTCCTGGGGAACGAGTTGTTTCGGCTCGAGGACCTATGTCTCATCAGTTAATTGTGTGTGGAAGCAATGGTTTCCCTAGAGTTGGAAAACTTTCATGAGGTGAGGAATTTGAATACTGGCTTTTTTTCATTCTCGGCATAGTTTTTATGTAATTATAAATTACACTTATTGGACTGATGTTTGCTAGTATTTTCACCTGCCCTTTGTGCATTGAGAAAATAAATTGGAAGTAGAATATCTCATTACCTAGTCTGTGTGGTGCAGGTATGATGGGATTGATACTGTACTCATAAAACTAATTTCAAAAACCAAGGTTAAATTTTTTTATTTTTGCTGACTTTGATCTCTCTGTTTTCCCCACATGATTAAGGCAGAGACTTAAACTTATAGTCTGTCTATACTATTTCTGCATAGTGAGGGGCCAGCTGATTTTAGTTAATTTATCAGACTCTTTAGAAAAATAAAAGAACACCAGAGTAAAGGAACAATGTGAAATGATGCTCCTTACCTAGAAATGAGAGTATGATATACAAGCAATATTCCTCAAAATAATATCAAGATAAATTTGTGTCCTATACTTTTCTTTAATGCAGAAAAAGGCCACTTTATAGAAATGAATTAGAAGAACTTGAACTACTTTCTTTCTACACACTTATTTTAATGTAGAAAAGGCAAACAGAGATCCTGTTAGAGTCCCATGAAGATAATCAGAATTTAATCTTTATGGTGCTGAACTACTGGAACCTTCCAAAATAACCCCAAAAAACAAAAACAAAAAAAACCCCACCACATTATTTAAAGTGGCCTGAGTATTTCATAGCTGATTTTTGATATATAAAATTTTGTTTTAATTTTACTGATATTTAGTTTAAAATATTTATATAGTTATATAGTGTCTTGCCTAAGAAATCATTACTTATTCAAAAATGTAAAGATGTTTCAGCTCTTTATAATTTAGCTTATTTGCTTATGTTTATAATCCAGTTTGTATTATGTATTTTGTATATGCTGTAGGATAAAGGTAGAAATTTGTGTGTGTGTGTGTGTGTGTGTGTGTGTGTGTATTTCAAGACAGCTTTTCTGTATGTAGCTTTGTTTGTCCTAGAATTTGCTTTATAGACCAGACTGGCTTTGAACTCAGAGATTCTTTTCTGTCTCGGCCTACTTTGAAATTCATTTTTGACACATTGTTATTAAGTTGTTCTAGTGTTTCATTTCATTTCCTCACTGAATTGCATAAATGTCTTTCATAAAATCAAAAAAATTTGTAAAAGTTAATTGGAGCACCCTAGATTTCACAAAGATAGCCATATAATATTATGAAGAGAAGCAAAGAAATAGAAGGGGTATCACAAAGAGCATGCCAGCCTTAGGAATACATGGATGCAACCTCAGCACTCAGCAAAGAGGGTCATTAATATGAGGTTAGCCTCAGTTACATAGAAAAGCTGCATCTCCAAATAAAGTCTTCCCTATCACCACAAGAAGAACTTTTTGCTGTGGCTTTAGTTTGATAGATTGGCTTATTACCAACAGATGTCTTGTGGCTCTTATCTGTTAAAGTAAGCAGCTATATCATCTCAGGTTTCCCTTTCACTAAACTTGTTTTATCATTACCCAACCTTCAGTGTCTTTGCATGTGTAGTAACTGTTTATTGTAGAGATACTTAAGTTGTCAACTCAAGTTGAGGATCTGATTTTTTAAGTGTCATACTTTAGAAGTTGTTGATTTTTTTCTCTGAAAATTATTTTATTTACTGTTAGATTATCAGGATCATTTTGAGAAGAAGTTGTCATTTTTGAGGTAGTATTAGTATATCATTTCCTTTATAGATATAGTCCATCTATCTATCTATCATCTATTTATCATCTATATTTTATTCTGACTGACCAAAGCTCCTGTGAACCTCAGCATCTGTGACTTTTTGTATACTAAGTTAGCCCTTGAAAGGTTTGTCTGCTCCATGACTTCCAAAAGATCATCCTTGTATATATCCTGTCCCTCCTTCATTCCTGCTGGATCTTGTTCAACATAGTTAGTTATCAAGAAAACCCAAGTAAGAAAAGGGGCATCACAGGGAGCATGCCGGTCTTGGTGATACCTGGTTACAATCTCAGCGCTCAACAAGGAAAATCATGTGTATGAGGCCACATGGTTAAAGTCCTTGGCCTTGATTTTTATTTCAAAAACCACTTTATTTAAAGCCAACAGATTTGGGGAAAAGATAAAAAAATATAACTGTAATTAATTGTTAATATAGTTATCAAACAGGTATTTTAATTATTGGCAAATCAAACTTTTAAAAAAATTATACCTCACAATAAGATTTATCAGTTATTTAAAAAGGCTTATTTTTTAAAACTTCAATTACATGGCTCTATACATGTAAGTATATGAATATTTAAAAAATTCTCAGCTCTCTAACACATGAAACATAAAAATTCAAATGCTAACATTTTCCTTCATCATTTCCATTTTTTTTTTTATTTTCAATGCTGATAGTTGAATCTGAGGGCCTGTACATGCTAGGCAGACCCTCTACCTCTGCACTTCATCCCAGCATTCATACCAGCATATTGAATATACAATAAGGAGAACATTAAAATTTGGCTTGCTTTTTCATTTAAAATATAAGTAACTTTTATAACAAATATAAATTTACAGTGGAGGGAGGACATCTTAAATAACAGAAGGAATAAAACTACCAGTTTAATTTTAGTAGAAGTTCTGAATAAAGTTTTTAGATTTTCTCAGTAGAAGCCTAGTGTAAATCATATAAAAGAAAAAAATAAAATCTTTAGACATGAAACTTGGAAAAATATACAGACTCAAACACTCACATAATGAATAACTACAATATAATACTTTTACATTACTTGTTGATATTAATTTAAAACTTTAGAATAATCTTAGATTTTGCTTCATTTATCACCTTGGAGTTTATGTTTTCCATGTTGATTTTCCCACTTTTAAATTGATTTTCTTAGCTATTGTAGACTGTGAAACTTTTTAGAGATAATAGTATCTCACTGTTCAAAGTACACTTTAGCTTGTGGTAGTAACAGTAGTTAGTATCAGTTATGTAGAACTTATTAAATTTTCTATTATTATTATTATCTTGATTTTTAATGCAACTGGATAGATCTGAAAGATTAAGTTAATAATTATAAATATCAACTGAAACATGTACTTGGGCAGTTTAGAAATTCTTTACTTCCTAAAAGTAAATAATTGTAGATTATGTACTAAATAATGTACTGACTGATATTACCATGTAGAATTAAATAGGCAATTCTAAAGAAAATAATTACAATATTCAAAGAAGGTGTCTTAAAAAAAACTGTAAAATATTTATGTTCTCACCTTTGTAGGTTAGCTTGAGCCGTGGAATATTTTGTTTAGATGTTTCAGTGACGGGAAGAAACAGCACAGTCATGATTAGCATCGTCCAAGCATGAAGAAGGTGAACATCTTCACTTCTGGACCTTGGCTTCTCATCTTTATTAGCATTCATGATGAAATTATTGTCTTTCCAACACTGTCAACTCAACCTAAGATGCAGAAAAAGAGAATAAAAATTCTACTCCAAGGCAATATCTTAGATGAGTCAGCAACAGCTTTCTGAATGTACGACATGTCTCCAAAGCATCATTTATCTTGCTCTGTTTTTACAGACATGTTCCAGAAAGACTGAATCAGAGCTGAGTAATAAAATCCAAGTTTGCCTGTAGTTGGAGGAATGAATACCCTAGTAGAAATTCAACTATTTTGTTAATAAATAACTTTCTTCTTCTCCTCAACTTGTTTTATTTTTGTTTTTGTTTCAAATATGTGTCTCTGGGGAATTATCTTCTTTTTCCAAAGCGTGGTGAGTCTGTTATAAAGCAAATGCTTGTACAACTTTCCTTGCAATTGACAACAACCCCAAAGAAAAGGATCCTCAAATGGAGATCTACAGAAAACAGCATTTTCCCCTTCCTAGCTTTAAAGGCTTTACAGATGTTTATGTTGGTAACATTGGATAAGACCAGGTTAGGGCCACAGTACAGAAATTAGACTGGAAGCAGACCCTGTGCCATGACTACAGGTGAGTCTGCCCCACAAAAGGCAAGGTTTCACAGAAAATTACATTGTAAAATATGAACATTTATGAGAGAAAGAAGATAGTATATAACTACACTGCCAACACTAAACTGGCTGGATTTCTTTGTTGAGATATATAGAAAATAGGAACATATTTAAAATTAAAATTGAATTTAAAAGTCACATGTAACATTTATTAAACACACACACATATCAGATATTTCAAACTGTGTTCTGTATAATCCAAATAAGGTAACATTAATGGGAATCTATGATATATAACTCTTTAAATAATTTCACTGTTGAGAAAGGGGTACATAGATAAATAATCCTTCTAATGTCACATGGTTAAGTAAGAGATAAGTCAAAACAACTGATCAGGACTTAATCTAGTGTCTTTTTTCCTCATGCCTAAGTCTGTGGTAATTTTGTTTTCAGTCTTGTCATCGTCTAAGTATACTGGGTTCTTAATTTCTCTTGACTTACCAATATCACCTGCTATTCCAGTCTACAGTCAAAGGAAATGATGCTGCTATGTTGGAACCAAGTATGTATTCATTATGTGATGCCTGATCCTATTAATTATTGGACAGATAAGATAACATTAGAATTTTATTATTAAAAGCTTCATGTGTAATAGATGTAAATTCTATTTTAACTAGTGTTATTAATTATTGCATAGTCAGAATAAATATTTCAATCTTTTTTTGAAGTTCTTGATTGTTTATTACAACCTTTTGTTAACAAAGTATTACCAAAGCATACCAGACTAATCACTTAATGAAATAAATATTTCAATCTTATTCATGTTAATGTTATAATATTTAATTAAGGGTGATAGTTTTCTCAAGGGAGATCAGCTCTTCAGGTTTCTAAAGTCTGTGGCATACTTTTATTTGTTGGTTCAGCCTCATCCATGCTAGGAAAGCTTTATGCTAGTAAGCTACTGCCCATATATGTTAAAGACTTTCAATGTCATGGTTATTTTAAGTCTCAGAAAGTAAAATTCAACCATAAAAGTAAAATAATATTAAAAAATATAAAATTTATGCACTAAGGGTTAATTTCAATTTTATGTAAATTTTCTTTTATATTTTTACAATATATGATGAGTAAATTATATTGTTTCTTTCATTATTTTGAAAATATGTACAAAATAATATAATTATCTTTTGTCTATATGACTTTAGCTCTTACGGAGTATTACATATGAGTAATCAAATAGATATATTTATTTAGTTAAAGCTATTTTATTAAATTGCACTTAGCAATATTTAATTTACATTTGATTGACATGTTCTAAAGTTTTTACCTAAGTGAGCACAATGTAATACATGGAAGGAGTAATGGCTATTCTTGGTTGTCAACTGGACTATGTCTGGAATTAATTAAAATCCAAATGACTGGGCACACTTGTGAGGAATTTTTTCTGAATGAAATAATGTGAACTGTGAAGACTCACTTCCAATAAAGAACTTTAAGGTGGGAAGATAAACCCTTAATCAAGATCTTTTGAGGTGGCAAGATCACCTGTAATCTGGACCAGAACTTTTATAGGTTGAGTGTTGTGGCTCACATCTCTTCTCTTAGCACTCCTTTGGAAAGATGGGAGAAGGAGACAAGAGAGAACTGTATAGACCAGCTATTCTGGGATACAGAAGAAACAATGGGAGAGCCTGTCTCAACAAACAAAAGGAACCCTATATATGCAATGATTCCCCCTTTTCACTGTTCATTCAGTAAGGTGTTTTGGTCCAATCACATCCATCAGTGCCTGAAAATTGTCTTTTGCTCTCCCCATGCACACCATGTGCCATATAAAAAAATATTTCAAACAAATTTTATTACATTAAAAATGAGAACTAAATCATCAGTCACATAAAAATTGGTTTTTAGCTTACAACTATGCATATATTAATATAACATACTAATGGAAACCTTAATTAACTAATACATTTTCAAATAAACAATAGAATATTTATTTATGTATTTGTGTGCATGTGTATGCATATTCAATTGTGAACAGGTACATATATGTGAGGAAGTATGTGGAAGAAGGGGCCAGTCTTGCATATTATTGTTCAGACACTTCTACCTGGTATTTGTATAGACAGGGTCTCTCACTGGCCTGGAACTTACTGAGCTGGCTAAGTTGATTGTTCAGTAAGTCTAGGTTTTATCTTCACAGACCTGGACAAGTACACACCACCATTTCTGACATTTTTATTTTATTACTGTGATTCAGGGATTCTAACTTGGGCTCTCATTTCACCAACTAAATAATTTTTTGAACTCATAATTTTTTTTGGTTTAACAAGTTTGTTTAGCTTTGTTTTTGTTTTATTTTTAATGTAGTGGAAAATCATGTTTATGCTGTTGCCAAAATTGATTTCCTCTTCATAACCTGTTAAAATTATCAAATCGGATTTGAATTATATTTTTTAACTACTCAGTGTCTAATACATGCAATCTTTCAACTTTTTATTTGACCTTGTGCTCTTGAAAATGATGTATTTTTATCTTGTCAATTTACCTTATGTATTTGCTACTTTTGACAACATTTATCACAAGTTTATGTTGGGTTATTTAATTCTTGTTTCTTCTTTTGGTTTTTCAAGGCAGGATAATTCCACAGTTAGGCCTCTGCTTCTCAGGATCTCTAACTTGTATCAAATGGACAGAAACTAACGTAACAATGTGCACATGATTAAAATACAACAAAAATACCTCTAGAACTGAGATGTCATAGAGATCATCTTAGGAATGTCGGTAATCATTTATAAATAAGATTAAGATAGATATGACCTCACAGAGGAAACAAAAAATAATGGGAACAGTAAGGGAAAGCTCAGGAAATAGTGATTCCTGCCACTGCACCCCAGAAAAGCTAAGCAGGTAGCAAGATAGCTTGTGCTAGATGGTAATGAACATGAGGAAAGAAGATTAGAATATTATCCAGTGGGACCTGATGAGGAGGGTCCCAATGGGAAACTAATCATCTGTGTCATGACATTCTTGGAACCCTATATATGCAATCATTCCCTCTCTTCACTGTTTACTTGGTAAGGTGTTCTGGACCAATCACATCCATCAGTGCCTGTCTCCTGTCATTCCCTCAGTTCTTTCACTTTTTTCTCTGTCTGCGTGTGAGTTGACTTCTGGGATCTGATTCCATCTCACCTACAGCCTTAAGGTGCAATGATGTTACCTACACTATCTGAAAACAGTGAGAGGTGAGTGGACAAATAAATTGGGTACATTAAAAGCATCATTAAATGCAGGACTTAAGAGTTCCTGGACATGTGGAAGGCTGCTTTCTTTTTGACATGTAACAGTGTGTGTAACAGGTATGTGTGTTTACATACAGAGTAAGAAGAGGACACACCATATGTGCATTATATTGGCAATAATGACCTCAGTTTGGAACATTTTCTGGAAATTAATGACTAGTTGAGGTTAATGGCCCTTGGCTTTGTATTGAGATAGCTACTCCTCCAACTGGTCATTAATCGCTACGACATGCCCTGTGCCTCCAACATCGTCTGTTAAAAAGATTGATGCTTTGGTTTTGTGGAACAGTGGACATACTGTTTCTCATAAACCCACTCATTTATAATGTTAAATAACTTCAAAATCAAAGCATTACTTACTTGACTATGATGACATTCTGGTAAGTGCCTACACGTGCTGAAACATATACCAAAGAGGAGGAATAAAATATAGAAAAATATAATTAAAATGAATAATTTTCTACTAATAAATGTATTCACTATACGCTGTTATTACTAGTCCTACTCTTCTTCACAACAATCCTTAAAATTCAATATTTGATCTTTTATTATTATAGAATATGAAAAAATGTTTTGTCAAAAACCTCTCTACTAATACATTGATATTTGCTATCTTTGTGCATGTCCATGTGTATGTGAGTGTCCAGGTATACACATATACATGTGAATAAGTTGTACATCTGGGAGGAATTATGAATAAATAGAAGTAGGTGTGAGTTACCCAAAGTGGGTGGATTTAGTGAATTTCATAGGTTATACTGCATGCTACTGTCTGTAACAAGCTCGACCTGGACCCAATTAGCTGCATATAATCTATTCCAGATGTTCATGGAGACAAATAGCACTCTTGGGGATCTTCAGATGTGGAGCCAATGGAGAGTGTTCTGATTATGAGATTTTTACACACTGTTCCACTAAATCAGAGATGCAAAGCACAATCTAACACTCAGGAAGGCCTGTGCCATTTCCCCAAGGAACATAAAAAGTCCAAAGCTTATTATATGGATGGTAACTCATCAAAAATTTTATTTGAGTAGCATGAGATATAAAATTTTATGTGAATTTCATTGATGTGACTTATTTATTTACATGTTACTAAACTCATTAAGGCAAGCTGATGAATTGTTAGTACTGAAATTAATCTATTTAAAAAACTACAAGTGAAATATCAGTAATTCTTCAATCATGAAGGCATAAAGATTAGAACATTTAGATTTAGGAATCATTTTCAGGTGTGTGTGTGTGCATGTGTCTGTGTATAGTATGTGGTGTAGATATGTGTATCTAGGATGAAAAGAGAAAAGATAAAATTTCTTTCCATATTTTATTAGCACAAAAATATTACTTTTGTATACTTTGGCTCATGTCAGGAGACAAGATCCTATATTAATCAGAAATTAAAAGTAATGCCTGTGCATTTTTAATATACAAAGTATCCTCCTAGTTTAGAATACTGTTGACTATGCATTAACTAACATATCTAATCATAACTGAATATCTAATAGTAATGAGTTGAATTCGCATGGTAACACCTTTTTAAAATTAAAATATCAGCTCATACTTTATTTCCTCACTTACTTTATCTCCTCCAGCCTCTTTCCTTTAGGGTCTCCCTGCTCCTTTGCAAATTCAAAGCCTTTTTTTCTCTTACAATTTTTTTAAATTTATAGATCATATTCTTCCCTTCACCTAGTTCTTCCAGATCCTCTTTCCTACCCATCCAATTTTAAGCTATTTTTTAAAATGCAAACAAAATTTAATATAACAAAAAACACAAAACCAAGCAAATGAAATAAAACTATGCCTCCAAAAAAATGGCCAGACAAATAAAATACCTCCAGTTACCACCAAGTGAAATTTCAAACATGCATGTGCTTGTACACACACACATAAACATATATGCACATACACATACACACACACACACACACACACACACACACACCAATATAAAATAAAGCCCCCAAGCCTGTGAACTTCATTACATGTTGTGTAACTATTCTTGAACTTGAGGTCTGTTCTAGACTGGTTGATATGCCCAGTGTTATTCTATTGGGGAAAACTGATTTCCCTCTCCCATTATGTCTAAATGGCAATCAAGTAGATAACTTTCACCCTAATAGCTATGTTTTCATTCATTCTTTCATTCATTCACTTATCTATACTCCCATTTCTTTTAAAAATATATATTTCCATTTCTCAGCAGTCAGCAGTTGTTTGCATCTCTTTGTCTTAGGTGGGATCCTGTGAAATTTTCTCCCTACAACTTTGCAGGTCTATTGATATTATCACTTTTCAGGTCTTATTTAGGCAGCCATCTAGTTGAGTTATTGTGAATACAGCTTCCCTATAATTTCTAGGAGACGAAATTTCATAGCAAATGCTCTGTTGATCTGGTTTTACAATCTTTCCATCCCTCTTCTGCAATGTTCTCTGAGTCATAACAGTATTAGCTACACTATGCATGGAGCCTTTGGGGTTGGGCACCCTTGAATCAGTTCATTTGAGTATTTTCACCCCTTGTGATTTTATGTAATGATCTCTGTTGCAAAGAGAATCTTCTTTGATGAGGGCTGGGAGCTCTAATTGTCTGTGGGTAAATTATTTAGAATGGAGATAGAAATTATGCTGGTCTGTTAAAGTTTCATAATAGTAGATTCTCATCTAAGATCCATAACTTCATGGTTTGGGTAGTTGGCCAAGTTTCAGTAGCAAGCATGATTTCTATCCAGTTTAGTGGGCTTTAAGTCAGTCAAACAGCTGTTAGTTACTACCAAACTGTAAGTGCCACTACTGCACCTTTAGGGATATTTTGCCAGACAGATCCTTGTGCTGGCTTATAGATTCCACACCTGGATAAAGATGTTGTTGCTTTCTAGACATCAAGGAGGCTTTAAGGTCAAATCTAGCTTAAATCTTCCAAGTACTGTGTCCAAGTACTGCAGTCATTTTCAGTAAAAGGGACTTCCCTTGAACACTGGGAGGCAAACAAGGTCAATATTCATAATCTATCTTGTTTTAGAGGACTCTTGCTTTCTCACACAAACTCAAAATAATGTTTCTGATGCTTCGTATTGGGGTTTCCTTAGATATTTTATAGCTCATGTCATTATATGTAATCTTAAGTAAATATAAAATAATACAATGTAACCTTTTGAAATATGGAAATCATTTAATTTTCATTTCCTTTTTATTAAATATTGTCTTATTTATAAGCATCCTTTTTATAATATTCATTGTTCTTTGCCCATGCACTAAACTAGTATGTACACAAATTTACTAAATCATTTGTAGAGCTGGGCTAACCCATTTCTTACTAAAACTACACCATAGTAGTAGTTGTGTTATTATTATGAAATGGCTTAACCATAGGATTTTATTTTAAAGGGAATTGGGAGAACATGTTTCTATAAAAACATACTCAACAAAATAGCATTTTAGATTACCTTGATTTACATTCCTAAAGCCATATTCTCATAGCTAGAAATATCGTTGGGAAATAAAAAAATTAGCAATTGAAGTGTTCCAATTCAACATGAAAAATAAATCAAATAATTAACTTTGTAAACATAAAACTATATGAGGATGAAAATAGACAGTGTACTCTCTGGGTTATCAAATGATAATGATGTGACATCATGTGCTTGTTAATTGACAAGCCACAGTCTGTATGTATATATACATTTGATTAAACATTAAAATATTTGCAAACATCCTTAAGATAATACCCAATACTGTTGAGTATATAAATATATCTTTACACATACGTTGTACATGATCAAAAGATAGAAAATTAATTTTTAAAATGCAAAATAAGCAGTGCTCTAAGGGTACTTACAGTCACTTGTAAAGTCACAAGTCTTTAATTTAAATTTGAATTTCGGTGTCACAATATAGAGCAATTAATAAACATGCTGATTCAAAAATCAATGATAATGCATAGAGGAAGACTTTGTCAATACTCCACAGCAATTTTGCCTTAATGATTATTGTTAATACTTATAGTGAGGAAGATATTTTTATGCACATCATCTGAGTTTAAAATGCTTCAAATTACATTGTTCCAATATCATTATATTTCTAGATGAATATCTCTCAGATAAATATTCCATTGCAGTCTTGAAAATGTTCCTGATTAGAGCAGAGTCTCAGGGTTTCAATCGTACATAACATAAACCTGCATTATGCTCCAGATGATCTGCCACCCTCTTGAAACTCTGACCCAATCAATATCACTTCATTGGCTCAACTCTAATAGTGAAAGCTAAGTGTAACTTCTAAAACAAAATTTACATTTTTAATTATCCTGATAGTATAAGTCATTTTTTAAAACTTAATATGTTGTTATTACCAAATTCTTTTGACATAAAATTTTTGAATATCACCAGTTCTAGTCTGCATAGCTCTCCTGGGCTATGTCAGAAGCAGAGCTGGGTGCCTTCTGTTTATCTATGGGCTAGGAACTTAACCTCAGATTCACTATGGCTGAAACTGTAGATTACCAGAATACTTAAAGCCTTTGCTAAAATATAAAAGAAGCACAGCATAAAGCACTGCATATCATTGTAAACCAAACTGGAGTATTAGTCATTTAAAATGGTCATATTGAACTTATTTTCATTTTCAATGAAAAATTATTTGAGAAAAAGAACAATGTATGATTAAAAATTTATAATTATCTGAAATTAATCTTACAATTCATAAGGTCTTAAAATGCATTTGTCACAGGGCAATGTTGGCACAAGCCTTTAATCCCAGAACTCTGGAAGCACAGGAAGGTGCGTTTAAGGCAAGACGTCTATAGAGTCAGTTTGAAGACAGTTAAATCTATACAAAGAAAAATTTGTCTCAAAAAGGAAAGAAAAAAAATTTCATAAAACTCTAGATAACATATGTGTCGTAATCTTATTTGCATTTCCACCCTTGATAAGCCATGCTTATGATTATTATCCTCTGTATAGTTATTGTTAACTCTTCAGCATTTTTTTTTAAATTCTTTTTACTTTTTTTTTGATAAGTACAAAATAAAGAAAAAAAAACTCTAGATAACATTCAATACTATAATGACAAATGGCAAAAAGATATTTTTGCAATATTAATAAGTAATTATGCACACAAATTAAATTTATTACTGATAATCAGAAAAGTGGAATTAATGGTTAAACTTGATTAATATATGATTAAACATGATTGAACATGAAATCTTTAATGACAGTTATTCAAAATACATTTAGCTCATCAATAAAAAGCTAGTAACTAAAACCCTAATAAATAATAACCTTTTATAAAATAAGTAAAAGTAAAATGATCACTTTGAAGAAAATGCAATAATTTATGTAATATTTCTACACTTATAAAAATTTAATGATGAAATGATGCAGACAATTAAGCTTCTTTTGGTATTCTTTCCAAAAAAGGCTCTAGAATCCTGTGGACTCTGAAATACACAGGAATAATGTAGTCCAAAGTACATGAAAGCATAGCTAGAATCAGTCCAATTCAATCTGAACTTTGTAGGGATCTGGTCTACCAGCCCATCCCTTAACCCTGACTTCTAAAACTGATCCATGTTTGTCTCATAAGCTCTTATTAAATGTTTTTGCTTTTTGTTCTCTTGAATCAAATCACTAACTATCATGTTTATTCAATTTATATTTTATTGTTTGTGGATTCTTTGAACATATGCATAGAACTTCTTATGTATTTAATTAAAATATTTTTCCAATAATAAAAATATCATTAAAACAGCTTTATTTTTAAAGTTTCTTATATATATTTATTATTTGGTGATTTTAATTCATGCACCCCATCAAACCCAGTTATCAGACCTCTCAGATTCAGGCCCACTCTTATGATCTCCCCATTTACAAAACTGCCCATTTATGCTGTTCATTTACTCGCTGGAGCATAATTAAACTCCCTGTGGCCAGGCTCTTAAAGAAAACAAGTCTTTCCTCACCCACAACCCTGCCAGAGGTCATCAATGTAGAAGTAAGGTATTGTGTCATTTATCTATGTTCTAGCCTTGAGTTCTTGTGTATAATGACATCTCTCTCTCTCTCTCTCTCTCTCTCTCTCTCTCTCTCTCTCTCTCTCTCTCTCTCTTTCAAGTCCAGTAATGAGTGAGTTCTTTCTGATTCTCTTTCTGGGATTGTGATACCTCGCTCAAAAGCATATTCTCCATATCCATCCATTTGCCAAAGCAGCTATATCTAATATAAGAAAATTTTAAGTGTTATTCTAGAGATTAAATTTAGGGCCATCAGTCATGACAGAAAATGAGCCTTTACCTGAACATATAGTTTTTAAAATCAAATTTTGTAAAATACTTTATTTATACTCTTTATTTCTGTTTGTTTGTTTTATGGCCAAATATACTTTAAAATGTACACTAGTTTATATAAGTTAGGCAAATTTCATTAACATCTTAGGATTATATATTACAGAAAAGTATCTCTAGTATGCAATAGGGCAAAATAATGTTTTCATAATATATATGCTTACATATTCTAGAATCCACAATGAAAGATTTTCTTTCTGAATCTGAGTTATTTATTTCATTTACTATAATGATTGCATTATTTTTCCACCAATGATATAATTTCTTGTTATTGGATAAAATTTCATTGTGCATATAAGCCACATTTTCTTATTTCAGGAAATTGCCTATGGACACCTGGGCTGGTTCTGAGACTTGGCTATTGTAAAAAGTGCTGCAGTGAACATGGTTCCTCAATCATCTTTGAGGTGGGTTGACTTAGAGTTCGTAGCTTGTATAACAAATCATGGCTTAACTCGGTAATATTGTAGTTCTGCTTTTAGATTTTGGATTGGGAAATATGGTTGAATCAGTTTACATTTTCCCCATTTCCTCATCTCAGTTCCCAAGGTCCTAAGGTGGCTTAGTTCAGTATCCACTCCAGGCAAGTTTGCATTCCTCATCCCAACATCAAGACTTGGTCAGGTGTTCCTCTGGAGGGAATGGGTTCCAAGGTACTGCTCCAAGGTGCTTCAGATCCCAAGCTGTTCAGTGGTTGTGGTTTGTAGCTAGGGTGTGCTTTGCTTTTTTTGTTTGTTTAAAGTCCACTAATGAGTGAGTGCATCTGCTGCTTATGTCTCTGAGTTTGTGATACCTCGCTAGGGAGGATAGTCTCCAAATTCATTCATTTGCTAGTGAAATTAGGGTATCATTTTTTCTTACTGCTGAGATGGGGAGAAGAGAGAGTGACTGGGAGGAGGCAGGAGGGGGAAGGGAGTTTGAACAAGGGGATACATGGATAAAAAATGAGACTTCATTCAAAAATTAAAATGATTAACTTTCAAGACAAAAAAAAAGACTTTTTCTTCCCTGCATTCTCACCAGCATTATTGGTATTTATTCTCTTAATGACTGACATTCTCACTGGGGTGACATAGAACCTCTTTCTAGTTTTCATTTGTATTTCTCAGATGACTAGAAATATTAAACATAAAAATATTTTAATAGCATTTCCAACCATTTCATATCTAGAAGCATTCCAAGTATTATTTATAACAGTTTTTAAAATGACTGGGTAGCCTAACAAAAGTTTAATGTTTTTCTTCAACAGATTCCAAGAATTATTTTATTCCTTAGATCATCATAAGCTGTCTGATTTATATTCTTTAATGTGGAATTAAAAAAACACATACTAAATTCCTCTTGTTTATATGTATGTGTTGAATGTTCCTATAGCAAGAGTCTTCAAAAAACAGTATTCAGTTAGTGGTAATGATTAATTGATTAAAAAAAAACAAATCAGATTATTGTGGAATCATCAAACACTATTATGTAGTTGTAAGTATTCTAAATTATATTTATTTGTACCTTCATATTGAAGAGATCATTTAAACATATCGGTAACACTGTCTTATGGCTAGTCCTAAGCTGATGGAGAGTGTACTTGTAAGCTCCATACTGAGGTGGATGAGGTAGAAGGATAATGAGGTCCAGGACCATCTGAACTCCATAGTTAGACTCTGTCACAATAAACAAACAACCAGAATTTTTAGGTAAAGTTACCATTATCCCTTTTACTTACACAGCTAAAGAATCATTTTCGGTACTAACATATTTCTATGTAAATGTAACTGAGTTGACCATTGTGTAAGCAATATGAGCAGAATGAGTTAGTGTAAGGTAAATGTGGGCCCCAGAAATTCCCTTTCCTTATGTATGCAGAAGCATACTGCTGCTTCCTGACACTCACTTGTCCTGCCCATGGCTGTTGAAGCTGTGTGCTTTAGGATAACTGAGCTGTCTACATAGCACCCTACCCCCTTGTGGTTCCTGAGCAGCATTCTTTTTTTTATTTATAAAGTTTTCCCCCCATGTATACCACTGCTTGCCCTCCCTTAGCCTCCTCCCAGTCCCTCCCAGCACTCCCTCAGCATCTCCCCACTCACATCCCCCCATCAATTCCCCAAGGAGGGTAAGGAGTTTCAAGGTGGGTCAGTTCAGTCTGGTGTATTCATTTGAGGTAGGTCTGACTTCTTCATCCCAATGTTAGGACTGGGTTAGGTGTTTCTCTGTATAGAATGAGCTCCAAGATGCCAATTCATTGTCTTAGGATTTTTTTTTTTTTTTTTGTGCTGAGTAGTATATACCACAATTTGTTAATTTATTCTTCAGTTAAGGGGTATCTAGGTTGTTTTCAGGTCTTTGATATTATGAATAATACCACCCACTTAGCATTTTACTGCAGCCATATAGCCTTCTTTACATTATAACAGCAGATGTAAAGGTCCACCATACATTTTCCCGATTCTATCAAAATTGAACATATATCTACTCTATGTATGTATTCTACCCCAGTGTTTATAATTGCTTTTTATTACTTGGTATCTCTTAAATGGACTATAAGATTGAAGGAGTAATAAGGTCTGGGATTTTAAAATATAGAACTTCATTTGCCAGTTTGTCTTTCAAATTCTTAAGTAATGGAACTCATTTATTTTTGCTATGTGTTATTATAACTACAGTAAAGTCCTTCAGTCATCTACTATGGGTGGCTCAGGCATAGAACCAAGCCCTTGTTCATTCAGCAAGCCTATTTTGAGGCTTACAGGCTTTACCCTTTCATAGACTATACTAAATTTCTCTAAATTCATGCTTCTTATTTAGAAAAGTGGGTCATCAGCTCTTATTAAATGTGATGGTTATTAAAATAAAGTGGGAGACCTTATCCATTGTCTGGCACATATCTCACAGCATCAGCTAAAGACTGCTGTCTGTTACACATGCTGTAATAGTGACTACTTTTCTAAAGGTACTAAGTGTCTATGGAATGTAAAAGAGAAGCTAGACACTTCCATGATCCCCTGCCATGCACACCGATGTGTTTGTATCGTTTGGCATTAAGTCCCCTGCTCTCTTCCTGCATTGTAAAACCTTTTTCAATACATAATGAGATAAGAGCCCTACTGCATTGATAGTCAGACACCCATTTTCTCTTGACTTCTTTCTTAGGCCTATATGCCCTGCCAAATTTAAATCTGAACAAAAAGAAGACATTTATTGGCTTTATTGCATGTAAATGTTAGAAAATTAGAAAATGAAGGCAAAGTAAAAAAGAAATGTCATTTAAAAAATTGACTTAGAGTTAATGAATATCTTTGATGGAAATGTATTTGTAGGGGTTTACGTGCTCAGCTCATAATATTAAAAAGATATTGTGGCAGGAAGCCAGCCTGAAGGTGCTTCCAAAGGCTTCTTAGGGTAGTATAATGGATAAAGAAGTTGATATAAATTTATAACTTCACCTATAATTATAATTTTTGTACACTATTTTAGGAATACTGACAACACTGAGCTTCCAAAATCAGTTTTCAAAGTGTTCCCAAATTATTTCTATTCCATTTTCTGCCATTGACAGAATTTGTCTTTGTTACTTCTGGAAAAGTAGTAATTTCCACTACAGAAAAATTATTTATTCTTTTTTTAAATTTTATTTATGTGTGTTTGCATGTGTGTTTGAATTCTCTTGTGACCAGCACATGTGTGTCGGTCAGAGGACAGCCTGTAGGACTTAGTTCTCTCCTTCTACCATGTGTGTCAACAACTATGCTCATCAAATTTAGTGCCAAGTGTGTAATGCTCTGAGCCATGTCCCCAGCCTACATTCATCTTCTTTAGACCATATGCATACTAGAGATCTATAATGACTGAACTCCAAAACACAGCAAATAGCTGGGCATGTACTAATAAAGCATCTAGTCTCTTTCTATTTCCTTCATCGGTCACTTCTATAGCTGATGATAGAGAAACAGCGAAAACCCAATACAACATAGAAACCTAAAAATGGTACTACAAAGAATACCATATGAAGAATACAATGTTCAGAACCTCCCTAAAACTTGAGGAATGACTCTCTCTCTCTGTATAACTCAAGAATATTCTGAGTATCCACATTTGTTTTCAAAGGACACTTGTTTTTGTTTTTGTTTTAGAATCACTAAGAATGTCTCCAGAGACTTCTGCATGCAGTGACAGCCACAAAAGAAATAATTTGACCCTTAGAATCAGGTAGTTTTTAGTAAGAGCTAAATTCCAGTTTTAATCACTTCCTGGGTAATATTTCTTTGAAATTTGGAAATGACAGTTTCGCTATGAATATTCTCCATCCAGTGTATCTAATAAACACAAAAGATTGGTTAACCTGTATTGTACAATATAAAAAGTCTGCATGCACAAGCTGACATTTATATTAAGAATGTACTCACCTAACAATATAAGAACTTTTGTTAAGATTCTGATTCCTGTTAGCATGATTTCAGTGAAGAGAATTTTATACTAGACAAATGTATTTTTCTATAACTGTTTACAATTGCTTTTTTATTCATTTTTCTTTCTTTCATTTGTTATTTAAATCAAGAATACAAAACATAAAATTGAATGTAATAATAAAACCTGCTCATATTTGGGAACTACTCATGAAGCATACAAGCTATGTCTGCAACGCCCACTCTTGTTAACAGTCACAGAACACACCTATTCTAAATAAATCACATCCAGATCAAAAAGGGGACGGGAGAGCAGTGTCTAAGTGGGAGAGCAGTGTCTAAGTGGGAGAGCAGTGTCTAAGTGG
>PVIH01002175.1:0-35352 GCA_004025045.1 Sigmodon hispidus | reverse complement strand
GGAATGTGAAGCTGACTGTAGTAGTGCATGCAAGCATCCTTTGGAATGTGAAAAAAGACCAACAAATACTAGATTATAAAACAATGAAGAAAAACTATCTTCTTAGCCTTTTCAGGCCAATAAGTCAAACTTACATGCAACTCTTAAATAAAACTGTCATAGCACACTACCTTTTAAAATTAAACTTCTCTTTTAACAAGGAAACCTTCAGGTACATTCCTATTATGGTTGACCTTAAGGGCCTGTGATAATATCTGTCATCAGAAATCACAGAACTTGGGCTTTCAGATTTTTTGATAAGATTCATTTAAAAATAAGCATATTTTATTAAAAACATTATCTATCTCACGTTACGAAACAATCACTATACTAAAAACTTAGTAAAAGTTTAGGGACCTTATTATACTCTGCAAGTTGCATTTTATGGCTATATGAGTTTAGGACTATTATGCCATGTGATTTTCTTTCAAATATGACAAAAATAAAATTATTATGCTTAAATAACAAATTATACTGCTAAAAACAACAACAACAAAATCCCAAAACTTGTATTAACTGGGAACAGAAATGGAGGGGCAATGGTTCTCTGTATTCATTTCTATCAACACACAACTTTATCTTGTTACAATGTGACTTTTTAATGTATGTTAGGCTATCTGGTCTAATTTTATTACAGACAAAAGGATAGACAAGCAAGTGTCATGTGTGCTACCATGGGAAGAACACTGAGTTAAGAGACTGAAGGTCTTGCTGAAGGCCTGACTTTAATTATTGAAGGCATGTCTGTAAGTTTGGGAAATGTAATTAACTCACTACTGGGAAGCATCTATATAAATATGTATGCAAATACATATGATCAATATCACATGAATATTATGTAGACAACATATTATTTAATGATTAATGTATACTAGTCATAAAGATGTTTTTAAGATATTAATTTTTCAACTCAGCTTTGCTCTTTTTCTGATAGATGTTGCTAGAACATACCAACTACAATGATTCACAGAAAACAAGCTGCAGATTTATTTAAAATTATCTTTGTCAAAGAAGCAACTCACAGTTAGGCATAAATATACACACCACATAAAAGAAGGTGAGGAAAACAAGTTCTTTATCAAAGTTGTCACCTTTGCTGATGTACACAGCTTGCTATCACTGATGGATCCTTGCTGCACAATTTTCTTTATATATATATATTTTTGTTTATTATTTGGTGATTTTACATCATGCACTCCATCAAACTCAGTTATCAATCCTCTTAGTTTCATAGCGACTCTTATGATCTCCTCATATACAAAATAGCCCATTCATGCTGCTCATTTACTTACTGGAGCATAATTTTCAAGGCCAGGCCTGAGGTTAGATTAGCTCTGTCTGCGTATGAGTTACTACAGTTGATATTCTGGACTTTGCCTGTATACGTGAATCCAAGGAGTGCTTACTATTTCCAGATATTTTAAGTGTTTTCTTTCCAATTGGCATTTCTTATTTGAAATACAAAACTCTCAGCTTGAAATCCAAGTTTTTTCTTTAACTGCATAAATTGCTTTCTCTCTGTTCTTCAATATGCACTCGCTGTTCCAGACAAAATGGTCAGTGAATGCATGCCATCCAAATCATGTTCATTTCTTTCTCCCTGTGGGGATGTTCTGCTTTCCTGATCCAATCTCATCTAAAAAGCATTTCTGGATAAGTTTCAGGTCAAAGCACTGATTAAGTCTTTGTGGAGACAACACTAGTTGGTTTTTCTTTTTCTACATTAATTTAGGAAATTTCTCATAAATGATCTTCAACCTGTGATGTTTTTAATTAGGGTCTCTCAAGTTTTGACTTTTTCACATGCATGTATTATGCAGTCAGTAGAAAGATGCATCAGTTTAGAATCTGGATCTTTCCTCAGGTGAACCATCTGTGGCCTGATACTATCTTTCTATGCTGGGCAGTGGCAGAAAGCTGTTGATCTACCCCCTAAAGCAGAGGCAAGCAAGGAATACACTACCTTGAGCTATGTTGCTAAGCTATGCTACTTGAATATTAGGAAGTTTAAATGTATCAAATGTCTGTTTTACTTATAGTGCTCTTGTTTGAAACATACATCTTGGAACCTAAATGTATCATAATAAAGCTGCATATAACTTGATTTTGTTTTTCCCTGAGAATCAGCTATTGTTATTTTTAATTCTCTAATTTGGGATTTGCCTTTAATATTAACTGTCTTTAACTAAGAAATTCCAATCTTAATATATTTTTTTTAGAAAAGTGTACAATTTGTGTGTCCTTCCAGATCCCTCTCCATCTCTATCCATTCAACCTTTTCTTTCTCTAAGAACAAAAGCCCAAAACAAAACACACCAAAGCCAAGACAACAAAATAACCCCCCCCCACACACATAAATATATTCCAGCAAACAATAGCCAAATAACAATACCCAGAAACTGTGGTGGTCCATAATATGTTGGTAAACTACTCCTAAACATGAAGATTCTCTTGGAGTGGATGAAATACCCAGTATAATTCGATTATAGAAAATTAATTTTTCCTCTCCCAGCAAGTATAAGCAATATTCTGTTCTAACCCTCATTCATGTTGCCAAGTTTCTATTCACTCATTTATTTTAAAAAATATAACAAAATAAAATGTAATCAGATGAAACAGAAATTATCATAGTGAAGTTGGACCAAATGAAAAGTGAAAGAGAAGATGTGAGAAAACGAGACCCATATGTAAACACCTAGAAATCCCATAAAAACATTAAACTGGAAGTCATAATAGATACTTGACTTTTAGGCATCTCTTTCTGAATCAAATCGTTAGATGATAATGGACATCAAAATTGTACATTTTTTTTATTTGCTTCAAATGGCTGATAAAAGCTTACTAGACCTAAGCAGAAAAGTAAATAATGTATAGTGTGGAAAAGAAATCATCAAATTATAAAATGGAGGCATAAAAAGAATCTACTCTTCTGACTCACTAAACAGTAAACTTTAGGAAAATAAAAGGATATAGTAAATTTCTTTAAAAAATAATCTTTTTAAATTACCTGGTAACATCAAAATTTGTTACAAGACATGTAAAATATAATTAGTGATGTGAAGGAACTGATCTGAGAGGTTTTACTTTGTGAATAACAGGATGGATTGAGAAATGAATGAAAAGCATTATGGTTTTGAAGTGTCTAGCCATTTTTTACTTCATAAATCTATTTCAAAATGATTTTCAGCTACAAAAATGGTATTTTGTCTATGTGTGTGTGTAGTGTGTGTATGTGAATGTGTTGCCTAAATGTGTAGCATGTGCATGCCTGGTGACCAAGGAGATCAGACAAGGGTTGAAATCCCACAGAACTGAAGTTGCAGATGGTTATGGGGTACCACATGTGTCCTAAAATCAAACCCAGGCCCTCTGCAAAAGCAGTAAGTACTTGTAACCACTGAGATGTCTTTCTAGTGCAAGAAACTAAACATATGTTTTGTTTTGAAAATTGAAAAAGGAAACTCTTATTTGCTAAATGGATATGTGGTCAAATTGTGTAGATAATTATCTTTATAATCATAGATTAGCAATGTCTTCAGTCTTGGTCAAAGAAGCTTCTCTTTGCAGTGAACACTGATTATCCCAGAGGAACATGGTAATGAGAAAGTAATGAGAACAAATGACTTTGAGGCATTGGCTTTAAAGAGAACACATATCAGGACCTTGATTGCTGAGCAAACCATGAGGAACAACAAACAGAAACATATAAGTGATATATGTATAATAGGAAACAATGACCTGAAATGCTGTCTGATGAGTAGAACATAAACTTGTAAATTCACCGAAACTGTAGTTGCTCACACACAATTAAGCCTATAAACACAGAGTCATAGATAGAGGAAGTGCTCCCTCAGCTCCATCAGGTCCCCCAGACCTAATTAAAGGGAGCTATTTGCAGCTGGGAGCTACTGTAGGTGAAGGAGTCATTGTCTTTAGTGATGTAGCTATTGAGTTATTTATACGTCTGAAGACAGCTTCACACCCAAGTCTGTTCACATAGTAAAAACAAAATAGAACAGGAAAACATAAAAGTGTGAATGTGCATGATGAGTTAGGAAGTAGGGGAATATGGGGTGGGGATGAAAGAGGATTGGGGAATTGGGGAGACAGATATCACCAAAACACCAAAATGTGCTCTACATGTGTATGTCATTATTGAAGAGCAGATGAATTAAAATTATTCAAATCAACTCTACAAAGGACAGAAATAAATTCCTTCAAGTGAATTTATTAATCTAAGATCTCCCAAAGGATTTATAACCAACAAAACAAGCTATACAGCAAGCTACTTCTGATTTACATGCTTGTCCATTGAACGATTGCTTTGATTTTTTTTTTTTTTGGTAATATATGTATGGACCAAGTGAAAAAAATGTTATGAAATCATATCAAAAGATATAGTTATTTTTAACATTGAAAATATTCTTTCTTTGGAAAGGAATATCCTCAAGGCCTTTTTTTCTACCTAACTTACTATAAAATAGGTACGAATGTGGCAAAACTAAACCCTAACCTTTCAGAACAACCCTCTCCTTCATGTCAGGAATGAACTAGTCCCAAATTTGAGCAGAGAATATTATTGTTGCACTATTTTTCACCCACATAGCTGATACAACTCAATAAGTTTTCATAAATTCTGAGTGATGTGTGAACGCACTTGACAATTTCATAAATTAAATTGCTGTGTCCATGCTTGCTTGTTTCCCATTAAAGAAGGCTGTGAAGAGAACAAGATGCCTGGGACTCAAGTGTGTTCCCTCAGTAGCTGAGCAAGAGCCTCTGAGGAACTCTGGAGAATGAGTACAAAGTTCTGTGTGAAGAATAGATTCACAAATCTGCCCTGCTCCCTGCCTCCCCCCTTTCTCCTCCCCCATTTTCCCTCCCTCCTTCCCTTCACCCTCTTTGTTTTTTTTCAAGACATAGTTTCTCTGTCTATCCCTGGCTGTTCTGGAATTTGCTTTGTAGACCAGAGTGGTTTCAAATTCACAGAGACTTCCCTTGCTTGTGACACTCAAGTGCTGGGATTTAGGTGTATACCACCACCTCTCAGTTATTTAATATACAATTTTTAAATTTTTCTTAATTATTATTATTAGTAGCAGTAGTAGTTTTATCAAGGGAGAATCTTCCAAAATCTATTCTTTGGCACCTCACCGGAGCTTTGTCTTTTGTGGTGTTTTTAATAGCACACAAAATTGGATATTTTCCTTTTAGTTATCTTTAAACTTTGTATATGTCTTGTAACATTTTTTTCTTCTTTTAAAAGTGCATTAAAAACATTAACAATACAGTATGCTAATGAATACTGTCCTATTTGGGTATATAGAGTCTGCCAAAGGCCAGGTATTGAAGCCTTACTTTCTGGGATTCTGTGATGCAGCTGGGATGTAATGTAGCCCGTCATGTATATAGCTTATGTGAAGGGAGTTAGGTCATAGGAATATAAAATCCATGACCCTCTTTTCCCTCTGTGCTACTCCACTGTAGGCCCCCAAACAAGTGAGCCAACAAACCATAAAGTGAAATCTGAAACTCAGAGCCAAAGTAAACCTTTTAATTGGATTTTCTCAGGTATTCCCTAACAAGAAGGCAACCTGACACAAATGTTTGTGTTATATTATTAGAATGTATAGTTTCAGTGCCTTTATTTGAATACAATTTAGAATACAATTTAGCACATTAGAGTGATCTTTGTTAACTCAGATCCTTCTTGACAAAACATATGTCAACACCACCTAATAAAGTGTTCTGTTTCTGTCTTATTTTCAAACTATAAGTGATACTCTGTCCTTAACAGTTATGTACTCCAGTAGCAATATTAGTAATAGTGATATAGTTAAAATACTAAGTAGTAAGTGGATGACAAGAGCAGATTTAAAAATTCTGATAATGATAATTAGCTTGGAACTGATTGGAAGTACAGACAGGAAGGGTATTCGTGCATAACACAGATGCATTTTATGGCTGCCATTTTTAAATGTAGCATCATGATGGTCGAAGTCTTATTCTATGTAGAAGAATGTGATGAGGTTACTTTGTAATCACTATCACTTAATAGACTTTTGTAAACAGTTAAATTTCTTAGAAAATGTCTAATCTGATATAAACTCATCTTTATGGTATATGTGCTATGTAGCTCTGGAAATATTCTGAAGTATATCATGAGCAAAGTTATACACAAATACTTTATATGGAGTTGTCATGAGCTTTAGGATACAGGAAAATATGTATTTTATTCCCATATTTGTTATATAGGCCACATAATAAATTTTACAAGGAAAATATATAAAGAAACAGTCAATGACAGGAATGTTGATAGTTTTAAATAGATTAACTCTGTGTGTGTGTGTGTGTGTGTGTGTGTGTGTGTGTGTGTGTGTGTGATTTGCAGTGTAAGGAAGATTCATTTAGATGCAGAAGATAAAAAATAGAAACAAAAGTTTCTCACTCTAGCACTGCTCCCTTAAATGATAAAGAGGTTACACAGTAAGCAAAACACATATCAAAATTGTGACAAAAGCTATGTGTAAGCCTGTGCAAAGAGGTTAGATACTGTTTTTACTTAAGTTTTACTTTCACAAGATGTCTAGAAAAAAATTAACTAAGATGTTGAACTGGAATAAAGATCTGGAGAAGTTCCTTACATGCAGATGCAGCAGCATTAACAATGGAAGAGTCAAAATGAAAAGCAGAGTCTTCAAATCATATAAAGACAGAGTGGGCAATACTAATAAAGAATTCAGACACAGGCTTTTCATGGGGAAACAATTAAAAGGAGATAGCTGAAAGACTAAGATTTAAGATTTGGATATGCTTTATCTATCAACCTGATATCCTACTGAAAGTATTGAGAAGGCAGCAGAGTTAAAAGTTGGAGAAGAGGTGAGCAGCCATTTTGGATGTCTAAATTCAGTGATAATCATCCCTAAGAAGTGTTAGGACAAGTGAAATGAGGTTGCCAGAGAAGGAATTCAGGAAGCTGAAAGAATAATAGCAAGAACTAATTCTTGATGCAATCCATTTTGCTAAGAGTAAAAATCAGAGCAAACCTACACTAGTGACCAAGAACCAGAGTAGCTACTGGTGATGGAGAAAGTAATCAGTGTGTGTGGTACACTGTAGTATTCATTTGTGATCATAAGAAGAAAATAAAGTGACGAACTTAGTTTATTCATTATGCTTAATGTTTTTAGTATATAAGTAACATTTATTGTTAACATTGATCACTGTCTATGATTAGAACTAAGACTTATAATTACTCAAAAGTATCAATTCCTAGTCATAAAAATATGTATTTTATATCATTTAAAAGATAAAGATACAATTATTATATCAGTAAATAATTTTAAGGCATAAACATCTAAAATTAGTGAGGCTAGTTTACTTTTATTTCTTTCCATAAAGTATTATAACTGTTGTTTTTCAAGGAAGTGCTTTTAATAATTCTGAAGGTAATTTCAAAAAATCAAATTTATATTATTTGTTGAATCTTTTTACATTTAATGCAAGATGCCACATTAGTACACATCACCTTCATTTTATTTTTATGAGAAGAGGATGTTATTGAAACTCTAATATGTCATTGATTAGTTGTGTCACTGATTTCAGAGTTATAAAAACAGAAAATTGTCATCTTCAGATTTTTGACGTATTACTGTATTATCTTCTATAAACTAAGATATGTATCCTAAATGACAAACAGTATTTTTAACAAACATCTCTTCCCAAGATACAATAGCACATGTATTTAATCAGTATTTATTTCTATATATGGAGATTAAAAACTATGTTTGGATAGCAAAAAAAAAAAAAAGAAACATCAAAGCAAGTAAAATTAAATAAACTTGTATGCTGCAACTAAGGGCAAACTATTGATCTATTATTACAGATTAATATTAATGAATGTACTATAATTTTAACATGTGAATATGAAAGTATTACTAGCATAGGAATAATTTATTTTCATAGGAACTGTTTCTATTATTTGCTCAATATGAATAAAAATATTCATTTTAATATAGCTAATGTTAAAGAAAAAGGGTAAGAGCTATGGCTCAGAATTTATAAGTGCTTGCCACTGAATCCTTGAGTTCTGTTCCCAGGACCCTCAGTGTAAAGGGAGAGAATTGACTCAAGGACAATGTGGAATGAACATAGACCATTCAGGACAGTTGTAAGATAGCTTCATGTCAGACATTTAACAGTATTTCCAGATGGACCTATCCAGTACTCTGAGAAAGGTTATAGATGTTTACAGTCAATTCATTAGGATTTAACCACTGTTTTAGTTTTACAGGACCCTGCAGAGATACTGTCACCCACAAGTCATCAAGAAGCAACCTAATGAGAAACTACTCCCCTCTCCTGTTAAGTTTTGTCCTCTAAGGTTTATGGATAATATCATTCTGATAGGGGGTTATAAGTTAAATTTGGGTTGAGGGTAGAACTATAATATAGTCTTAGGAATTCCTTTCGAAGAAGAGAAAGGGGAATAGGTAGTAAGACATAGGTAAATTATTGTATCTACCAGTAAACCCATTATTAGCCAAAGATGAGCCAAAGACAAATTGCCATAGTGTAGATGCTTGTATATTGATGAAAATGGAAAATTATTTTATATGCTTGATTGAGATAATCTGTATATTGATACAAAACTGAACATGTAATTGCCCTATTTTGCACATGCTTACCCCTGTTTAAAATATTTTGAACATTAATTAAGCATATTATTGTCATTTACATCATGTAATTTCTACTTCTATTCATATGTTTTAGTCATAACATTAGCTATAATATATACGCAAGTTGTTTTGTATAACTCTGTTTAGATATTTTATATAATGATATATAGTTAGGATACTGCTGTCACTTTATACAATTTGTGTAATCTGATTAATATTCATAAGATCATCATACTTGAAGTCATTACGCAGAAACTATACACTCCTTTATAGATTGACTATTCTTACAATGCAAACTTCAGTCTTTCAGTTGATTGAAATTGCAGATTATTGCTACTCAGATTTGTCATGTAACAGTCATGATACTCAGTCTTCCCAGAAACATGCTAAATATATCAGGTAGACAGACATCTTCAACCACTTCATAGACCTAGAGAATATGGCATTTATTATTTTGTTGTCTAGAATTCAGCCATGAGAGACACGACAACTCCTGACATCACTGTTCTTTTCCTAAGGTGGTGTTTGGCATCATGGACATCTCACAAAAAGTTTGTCTTCTTTGGCAGATAATGGCTTTATTGGCAAAGGACTGTACTTGCCTCTACTGTTGCCAACATGCACACTATCCAATCTGGATGATCAGGATGAAGGATAGAGACTACTGAAGCCTTCCTGAACAGACTAAGATGGTCTCTCCCCAAAATACACTGTTTCTGAAAAGATTTGTCAGACATCCTAGGCCAGCAGGATGCTCCAACTGTACAGAGAAGCCATGGGTGACTGTCCAGATAGCTGGCAATCATCCTCTCCTAAATCTTGAAAGTTACTCTCTTGTGCTTCTAAACTTCAGATAATATATTTTCCCTCTTAGGTCTTAATGGTGTTGAAGAATGGATAGTTAAGGTTACTATCATATTGTATCTCAGCAAAGAACATTCACTATTGGATTCTTATTATTCTAGATACACAGCAATTTAGTAATCTCTGTACATTACCTTTTATCTATATTCTGGATATTTGAGATACACCTTGTTTTTGTTGTTTGTTAGTCATAGTGTTATCTTATGTTAGTTCCTTTCCCTCTCCTAGAATCTATCTGGTGATGTTCCTTATAGTATATAATCTTATACTTATACTTAGTTTAGAGCTTTCTTAGTTAGACAAAAGAGAGAGATGTAGTGCAATGCTGGAATTGTAAAGGGAACCACGAGTAACATCAGAGTATCCTAATGATCTCAAAAGACCCAACCTCTGATGAAGTGTGGACAGATTCAACTGAGCCCAGGAACACCAACCAGATGACCTGCTTGGTTCCTGCCCTCTCTGGGAGGAAGCTGAACACCCCCATGTGGTGTTCCAAATCTCCTAGAATCGCTCTTTGTATTTGTAAGTCCTTTCTCTTCCCCTAATAAATATTAATCCATCATATGGTGTATCAGATTTGAATAATTCCAGAGATACATGATCTCTCTCTACAAATGAACTATGGTGCCACACCCACCTTAGACAAATGCATAAATGTAAACTTTTTAATGATTTAAATAATAAACCAGTATTGTGAATCCTAATTAATTTATGTATCATTTTAGAAAAATTTAATCCAGCATCTTTTAACTGCTCTAAACTATTCTCAGTATTGTAGACATCACAAGGAACACAGGAGGAAAAGTCTCATGAAACTTACTGAATAATGAGTAAGGATCAGAAAACAAAGAACCAGACAGGTTAAGTCATAAAGTGTAAGAATGTGATGAGTGTTACATACAAAATGGAAAAGATCCATCATACTCAGTTCAACCACAGCATCAGTTCTCTTCGATGGGTTATAACAGCCTTCTTAGTTCTTATTTCCTGACTCTGACATCTATTATTTATTCTCTCTAATGCACAGCTTACAGCATGCAAAGCAGGCACATTAAAAACTAGTTTTAATTACCAAAGACTCCTTGTTAACCGCAAAATCCATTTAAACCAGGTTTCGTCTGGTTCCCTTTTGGAAATGGTTTAACAATGAATAACTCCATAGAATTGTGAGACATAGTGAGGGCTTGGAGTACTCATTCCTTTAGAGAAAGGTTTGTATGCTTGTCACCCTAGGAATAATTCAAAATTTATTGAGAGCCATTAAATAAACAGTTTTGATCAGTTTATATTGTTTGGAATCAAATTTGATATTTCTTAGCAAATCTGAATCTGAGGTGTTAAAATTACAGGTACACAAAAAAGGAAATAAAGGTATATTTTCATCCATTCTCCAGTTTATGTTGTACTGTGCATATTTTTCCGTGTTTTTTCAAGTGTTTTCACTTATACATGTAAATATGTAGATCTATATCTTACATCTTAATTTCTTTATATTTATTAATTGTTCTATTGTTTAATAATTCATCTACCATTTTCAAGATAGTCTCAAAATGTTCTTCACAGCTGGTTTTTCTAGCTCAGGATCCAACATAGCATGGCATATTGTACTTGCTGCAGCTCTCTCTTTAAACACACAAATCATCCACTCACTTTCCCATCCTTTTCAAGATATTCACTTCTTGGTGAGAGAGAAGCACAAGCTATTCTTTGGAGTGCTTTATCCTCCTCATGTTCAGTCTCAAAGTTGTCACAGTTCATAATCTATTTCAGAATCAAATATTAATGAAACATATGATATGCATCATTTCTCAAAGATTTGCTGGAATCCAGAGAAAATCAATCACTACATTATTGGATATGATGTACTATTTTTAAAAGGTTGAGTGTTCCCTTGACTTTTCTCCCATGGGAGAAGGACAAGATGCATGCCATCCCTGGCAGAGGATATCTGCTCTCCAAAAAGGATCATGATGGTGTCCTAAGGACACAGCTTTAGCTATTACTTAAATGGATCTTCTTTGTGGTTTCTAGAACAAAATTCCCTCATGTGGCCTTTAATCCATCAGAATGAAATCTGAATAAGATCATGTTCCTTTGAACTGCGGAGTACCAGTTTACCTAAATTAATGTTTATTTAGTATCTAATAATGTTTTCTGCTGAGACAAACTGAGCTCTGTTTTCTCAAGGTCTTTGCCAAGTCTCATAAATCTGGGGCAAGGCAGCCAGTGTTAGCCTCACTAATAACCAAAGTGGCCACACACAGAATAAACAAGGGCCTGGATTTCCAGACATTTCTGAGACACTCTATTGGGGTACATTCAGATTTCTTGGTATTAATTTATGATGTGTGGAATGCACTTTGCACTCAAAGAAAGAGATTTGGAAAAGAATACAAAGTACACATTTAAACAGAGTTTCAGTATATAGTATTTAAATTTAATAGTGAGCCCTAACCACAAAAAGGGAGGGTAAAAAACAAAACTATGTATTTCTGCAAGAAATATAGAAGCTGGCGTTATTGTTCTGATGTGAGGTAAATTTCTAAGCAATTACACAGCACTATCACCAAAAGAATAATTTACTGGGTAAATTTCTCCTGCATTTTAAGATAAATTATTTACTTAATTTGAATTGATGGAGTTGTTTTCTTTTAACTAAAGTAGTGGATTTTTAAATCAAATATTTCTAGTAAAAAATTTTGCAAGTGTTTAATCTATAACTTTGAATCAGAGAGTTAATTCCATATTACTTGATTGGTTTAAAGTCCTAATTTCCTTCTTTAGACTGGGAATTATAGCAGTATTTTAAACTGTTTAATGCAAACTTTCTAAAGTTGTCATAATTTATTTATAAAAGACACAGATTACATGAAGGGAATAAGGAATCCTATTCATGGTGGTCCCATTTTAATTTAATCATTCTCCATGGTAATGCAGCATTTCCCCCAACCTGCATTGTACTTGAACTTCAAGAACATATGCAGGCAAGGTTTAGAAAGAAGGAAAAAAAAAGAATTTTGATATTTGTTTTATTTTGGAGATCACAGAAAGAGTTCCACAGAAAGCATAACTCTAGGAGAAGGAAAACGGAGATGGCATATTTTAGTGTCTGAGAGCCCATAGTTGTTTTCTTTAATTTTATGGTTTCTTAGCTTTTTCACTACGAAGATTCCCACACACAATATGATGTGAATAGACTAACTTCACTGTCTTCACTGGGTGATAGTTTCTCAAAATAAATAGACATTTTATAAAGTCCTTACTGGATGTCTCTTTCCAAACCATACTCATGAGCTGAGAAGTCTTACTTTCTGGTAAAATGTAATGTGAGATGTGTAATTTTAAGTTTTACAAAGTTAAACTAAGAAAAGTAAAAAGTCATAAGTCAAAGAAATATTTTTGTCATAAGCCATGTAATGAATCCAAATTATCCTTAATATTTTACTTTATTTTATCTTTAGATGTTTACATGGATGTTTGTGTGTGTGCGTAAAAAGTGCAGTAGATGTTCTACCTGTATACCATGTGTCTGCCTCTATTGTTTTCTACATCCTCATCATTATCATCATCATTATCATGAGAATCTGTTCCTAACCCCAGTTTCATTTTTTTTGATATGGCTAGCAAGTTTAGTCCCCTGGATGCACTGACCTTTGCCTATCATCACAATTGCCTAACATCACAGTTTCAGCTGGTGAATTTTTAAACTCAGGTTTTTATTCTTGAGTAGCAGTCACTTCTTATAATAATATTTTTCTTTCTTTCATTCTTTTTTTTCTTATTATTATTATGAACAAAGAAGTCATACTTTCTATCCTTTTATATCCTTATTCAAGGTCCCTTCCCACTCCCACCACATCAGGTCATCTTTTCTTCTCCACACATCCCCATCTCATCTCTGGGCAGGCAGCAGGTAGTCCCATGGTCCCACTGCCCCAATATTGCTTAGTTCAGTCTCCACTCCTGGCAGATCCAGTTTTCTCCCCCTTCCCTCAAGAGTGAGTCAGGTGTTCCTCTAGGGGGAGTGGGATCCAACGAGTCAGTCCAGGGTGTTTATGTTCCCAAGCTGTTCAGTGTGGTTGTGGTTTGCAGCTTGGGCATGCTTGGCTTTTTTCTTGTTTGTTTGTTTAGAGACCACTAATGAGTGAGTACATCCCCTGCTTATCTTTCTGAGTTTGTGATACCTCACTCAAGAGGATATTCTCCAAGTCCATCCATTTGCCTGCAAATTTTAGGATATCACTTTTTCTTACTGCTGAGTAGTACTCCATTGTGTAGATGTACCACAGGTTGTTAATCCATTCTTCAATTGTGGGACATCTAGGTTGTTTCCAGGTTCTTGCTATTACAGATAATGCTGCTATGAACATAGTTGAGCTAATGTCTTTGGAGTATGACTGTGCATCTTTAGGGTAGACACCCAGAAGTGGTATTGCTGGGTCCTTGGGGAGATTGATTCTCAATTTTCTGAGAAACCACCATACTGCGTTCCAAAGTAGCTGAACAAGCTTACACTCACTGACTCACTTCCTAATAATATTATACCAAACTCCATTCATGGTTAACAGCCATAAGTTCACTGAAGGTACCTAGAAAATTAGTGTATTGCTATGGGCAAATCAAAAGATTTGCCTCTGATATAGAAAGTCCCAAAGAAACACACTGGGAAAGCAATGCAGATGAAATAAGAGAAAGATTAGGAAACTAAATTCAGTCCTTGGTGAACAGGTGCAATTCAATGCACACTAGAGTATTAATTGACACTGTTCACTCACAGTAGTTATCCTAAGGGATAGACAATGTCTACCTACAAGCTTCTGTATTTCTAAATGCAATTATATCTCTAACTATAGGCATGCCTCTAGGTACACAGAAAATATTTTATAATGATTGTGAAATTAAGAATGCAACACTTAAGAATTAAATTACACAAAAATGCATACACCCATGAATTTTATATATGCATATGTATATACCAATATATATTATATACATATTTCTAACATCTCAGTAAACAGATTATTTGAAAATTAAAAAGCAAGTCAATTTCTTTCTATTGCCTTTCAATTATTATGTGAATAACTCTTTTTTCTAGTTCCTATTTATTATTTATTCTCCATATATTGGCTAATTGATTGCTTCTATGGGCTTTGTATTGTGTATAATTCATACACAGACACACACACAAAAGGAGTCTGAGACTCACAATACAGGTAAAATATCCTTTTCAACCCCTAGGGAGCCTTCATTCATATAAATGGCATTCATATGCATGGAGATTTGGGAAAGTCTTTTAACAGATATCACAACACCATATACAAACCACCATTTCCAGTAATGCTGCTGTTATTTTTTTTCCAGTGGAAAGAGTTGTTTTATTTTACATGCTTGAATGTTTGTCCTACATGTATGTATGTGCACTATGTGTGTTCTTGGTACCCTCAGAAGTCAGAAGAAATTGTAAGACACCACTGACCTGAATTCAGGATGTTTTTGAGCCATCAAGTGGGTGTTAGGAAGTAAATGTGGTTGGTCTTCTTCAAGACCTGTGTGCTGAATTCCATGAACTCAGTCATCTATAGCCTGCTTAGTGAAAAGATTTAAAATTTAAAACTAAAATGGAACTAAATATCCTTGTAGTTAAAATTGGCTATTGTCTCATTGTAACTGAGATTATGGCTCAGTCTATTTAACAATTCAGACAAATATGAGCAACTTAAAATTTTGTTAATCTGGCTTAGAACAACTAGGTGGGGAAAATGGATATCAAATTTTGTATATAAAGTTACAGGGATGGCACTGAGAGTCAATATCAATATTAATGATTACCAGTATTATATACTATCTAAAATACTTTGAAATTTTTGTACAGAAATATTCTGACATTCCACTTGTTTTTATTATATATATAATATATATATATATATATTCTTAAAAGTCAGTTGATTTCCTTGACTATTCTTCACTTTCCGTCATGCTAGTTTTCTATTCTGAGTTTTCAGTGCATGTGTCTCTAGTGTTTATGTTTTTTTGAACAAGCAATAGATAAGATAACAAAAACTACTTAGTTTAAAGACTTTCATATTTGAGTTCTCTTATTAATCTAAGTGAAAATCCACCAAGGTCTTGAGCTGAGAGTAAATACACATTTCTATAAGATATTTGTTTTTTAAGGGGAAACTATGTTTGTACAGTTAACTGGGTTACTGAAATGTAAAAATGAGATAAAATGGATGCTCATCAAAATCTCTTCTTTGGAGTACTGCAGATCGTATGTTAGGATACACACACAAGAAGGAAAATTCTTCTTTCAGTGAAATGCATCTCATACCAACTGCTAACAATGGTAGCTAACCTAAGCAAACTATGAATGTAGAAACTTGAGAAATATTTGTTTTAAATCTTAAAAGTCCACAATTCCTGATGTCTGAATACATGATGACTGTTCTCTTGCAATCCTGTAGAATATTTCTAGTTTAATGTCAGGTTTCTTTTTAATGTATGTAATTTTCACTGAAATTTTTTCACACAATATATGATTATGCTTCTTCCCTCTCCCCACCCTTTAAAGATCCTCTCCATACCCCTATCCACCCAAGAGCAAAAAAATATTATATTTTATATTCTGAGAAATATTTGTTTTAATTTGACTCAGAAAAATTAGAAGATACCAAAGTGAAACATTAAAGTTTGGGGTTTGTATGGTTGCTTTACGTTGTTTCCTATGTACTTCAGCTGTCATGGGCCTTTTGGCTTCTCAAGTTTAAGATTCAAGACTGTAAGTCAGGGTAGCAGGGAGTAGTTTATGTTGTGAATGTAAAACTGGGTGCAAAAACAACTCAGTAGTGATGAGTGATATTGTTGGATATCTAGTAAGATACTTTAAATGTTCTACTTAAAATCAGCAAAGTTAGACATTGGTCAGAAACTACATGAACTGGTCAGGCTAAGCCAGTTTACACATCATTGAGTACCATATGGCTTTCCACATCACTTTAACTGTGTGGAGGTATCTTCTCAGCAGGTAATACGATAAAACCAAGTACTTCCTATTTGATCAGATCATTAGTTTCAGTCTTCCATCTGATCCAAAATGTAAGTAGCTTAAACACATACCCCTGCCAAACTTTGTTAATAAGTAAACCACAATTTGAAAATTAATTGAAATATTAATTGTGTTTTTCAATGAGTTATCAAGACATCAATATTTATTAAGCCATTTGGTACTTTTATGTTGCCCTGCTTATGTCATGGAAGCAAATTACCGAATTGCTAAATACTAAGAAAGAAAAAATAATTCTAAATGTTTTTTATGTCCTTCCTTTTCATCCTTGTGAAAATAAGAGAAATGTCCTCAACAGGATCACAGAATCACTCATCAATTCAACCCTCAAGGAGACTGGTGTATACAATGTGCCAGTGAACTTCCTACCTTAATTCTAATGTTTGTTTTGATGTCTACTTTGTACTTCTGCAATTTGCAGCCCATGTTAGATTTATGGACAGAAGTTTATAGTCACTAGGTTTTGCTGTGTTGGAATTTTGTGTTTCTGTATGAGTGCACCAGGTAGGTAAACCCTGGGATAACAATGTCTTCATTGTGGTGGCACAATTAAGCTCTACTGGAAAGAACCCAAGGCTGAGTTGTCTTACATTGACTTTGCTCTTAGGTGAACAGAGTTACTTTTATTCCTATAAATTATTTTCCTTATATCTGTGAGACAAGTAAAATATTTCATCAAACAATGTTTCTACCATTTTAAATTCCTTAACTAATAATATATAAAAACTTAATATGAGTTTTGAATGTTCTTTGATTGCTAAGCAATATAATGTTTAAATGGCACTCTAATCACAACTGTGTTTCCTGATGCCCTCCCCCCCACAAAAAACCATCACAAATAATTTGAGATGTGAGCAGGAAAGGCAAGTAATGTTAAACACAACTGAGATTTTTTTTTACAGAAACTCTATGATAAACTGACTAGTGAGAAAAGTATTGTTTAAAACCATTTTTAATTTTCTTATTTTTCCTTTCATCTATAGACATGGGTGTTGTTTTCTTTATTCATTCTTGATGATAACGCAGGTAAATTTTACCAAGTTTATGCATCTATATAAAATTGAAAAAATATATTCTATTGTGTGAAGATTAAAATAAAGCAAGTAAAAAAGTAATAGCCTTAACAAAAACAAATTGATTTGTTTCAGAAAATATAAAATAATTAGGATAGCTTGTCCTAAGATATGAGTATGTTTCTCTATTGTAAATATAATATTAGACTTTAAAATTGATGTGTGTACATTTATATGTGTATATTTGTGTGTGATAGAAAATTATAAAACATATTTAGACTTGAGTTTACTATGGTTCATGTCACGCTATGTCTTCAGTATCCTTAAAGTGTTTTCTTCCATGGAAGTTCACTGCAGTGACATTTTTCCTTTTGGTTTCACTACACTCACTGAAGCATTCAAGACAATGTTAAGCTATTAGATTTTTAAAAAGATACTGAGAAATTAAATTCCTACAAGAATTTTCATACTATTTTATGAAAAGAGTTAAAGCTGTTTTGCTTGGTTTGATTTTCTTTTTTATTATTATAAGGAATAAAGTCATATTTTTTATCTGTGTATATCCTTGTTCAAGCTCCCTTCCCCCTCCCACCCCTTCCACTTATTCTTTCTTCTCCACATCTTCCCATCTCCTCCCCAGCAAGGACAGGAGGTCCCAAGGTTCCAATATGGCTTAGTTCAGCATCTACTCCTGGCAGATCTGCTTTCCTCACCCTAACGTCAAGACTGGGTCAGGTTTCTGGAGGGAGTGGGATCCAAGGTGCCCATCCAAGGCGCTTCAGATCCTAAGCTGTTCAGTGTTTGTGGTTTGCAGCTTGGACATGCTTTACTTTTTGCTTTTTTGTTTAGAGTCCACTTATGAGTGAGTACATCCTCTGCTTCTCTTTCTGGGTTTGTGATACCTCGCTCAGGAGGATATTCTCCAAATCCATCCATTTGCCTGTAAGTTTTAGGATATCTTTTTTTTTTCTTTACTGCTGAGTAGTACTTGGTTTGGTTTTCTACTTGACAAAATACCCTATGGTTCTTGCTCACACACAGCTTATCTTATCACTGTGTCATAGGCCTTGACATGTCCACTTTATTTTCTCAGATAAAGTTGCCTTATATTATAGTTTCTGCACCTGGATATATAAAAAGTAGGAACATATTTCTGACTTTACACATTGGTTTTAAAGGCATTTTATAAGCTTCAGTTTCCCTGTGGTTTATCAACTGCTCATTGTCCCTGTAATTTCTTTCTTACTTTGTCTTACACCTGTACCTAATCTTAGGACATTCATTTATTTATTTAGAGTAAGAGCTGTTAAATCTTAGACAGTTTATCTAACTTAACTGTTTGTTAGTCAGATTTTATTGCAGTAAATTATAGCTGAATTTTCTTATATTTATTATTAAAAAACTAATAAAATTGCAAATAGATAGGTCAATCTCCATGGTGAGGGGCACAGAGAACAGGTTTCTATATCTAAATTTGATGTTATGTCACTAAGTTAAAAGACTGGATAAACAATATGTATATTTCTTCCTGACCAAATTTGAATGTAACCATAATATGGTTCATGCAAGGCAAACTGCAGATGTGAAATTGACCTCAGTCTGAAGAAAGGTTTCAAAGATTAGTAACAGCCTTATAATAATAATAAAAAACCCAGAAAGACCCTGAAAAAATGAAATTGACAAGGAATACAGTGCTAATTTTCCATCTCTGGTATTAATATTATGATAATGGAAAAATGCATTGCTAGAGCCATGTAGCTGACACATATTTTTAAATATATATATAGATAATCTTACTACCATAATTTGTACTGAGTATGCTTTATAAAACATGTCAATGCATATCATGATTAAAATTCATGCATGCTATAATTTCTTATTGTATAAACAAATGGGAGATCATAGTTTTTCAATTACACATTTCACAGGGATGTAAGTGAGAGTCTACAGGCTTAAACAAAGGAACTCTGCACTGTTACACACTAGGCATTGTCAAGACGATAAGGGCTATTTAGCTTGATATTTAGTGAACTATATTCAGGTGATTCCCAACTTAGTAGAAACATCTTCATGTTTATGATTTACAAAGCCATAGAAATATTCTAACCATTTTGTGTCATAAATTTACTGTTTCAAATAAATACCAAAGTCATACAGCAGGGTCTGTATTATTACTTGTGTTCAGCATTTCCTGGAGTGATCATATCTAGAGAGAGAATAGAGGATTTCTTCAATTTGCTGGCTCACATGACTATGGAACTTATTAAATTCCCTGGACTTGCAACTGCTAGCCAGACACTCAGGAGAACTGACATTGAACAACTATTTAAAGCCAGCATCTTACATCCAAGAGAAAAGACATGTAGTCCTAGGCTGATGGCTTGTGATCCAGAAGCCAAAATATGACTCTACCTTGATGTGTGCAGGTTCCTGGCTCAAGATGAGATGGTTCAGTTGTAGTACATGGGAGAAATGATATATACAAATATTCCAGCTCAAGTGATTCAGACAAAAGGACAATCCCACCTACTCATGATGTGCCTGGCCTTTTGTTCTCCTTGGATCTTCATGTAGATCTATGAATCAACTTACATTTGCGAGAACAATGTGTCCCAGTTTATCAATTATAACATTAATTTTATCCCCAAGAATCAATCCTCACATATATACCTATAGTAATGTTTGGCCAAATGTCTGAAAATTTAGAAGTTCATTCAAAACACAATCATCACCGAAGTACATATTTGTCTTTCTACTCTATGGTGCCTGCATCCTGATCCTGTGTATCTCCCAGGGTTCCAGACATCTGTGCCTGAAGAAATAGAGAATGCTCCAAGCTTACAAACATCAGAGAAAAGCTAATGTCATTTTCTGTTCATATGTGTTTTCTTAAGGCTGGCTGGGACATTAAATTGCTTAAATAACAAGTTATAGAAGCTAGTAGCACTTGCCTGCCAATAGAATGCCTAAGTACTTTACTAGAAGAATATGAGAAATAAAACATGAAGGTTTCAATGGTAGAGCAACTACAGGAATGAGCTGTGAGTGTCCTCTTGATATCCTGTTCAACCCCACACAGGTCCCACTATGTGGGAGTATATGACTTTCTCAACACAAAGTTGAGCAGACATTTTCTTACTAAAACTTAAAAAAAAGTGGAGTTATAAAATGCATTTGCACAGTTACTGATTTTTATTGCAAATGAAGTCATGGTCAGGATGTCAATGGCTTGAAATACAGCAGTAAGATTGTTTCCCTTTTCCTGGGGAGCCAGAGTGAGGCATAAAGAGCTCCTCATAAAGGCTCCAGAGAGCCCTAGGAAGAAGAATAAGCTCTTTGACAACATTACAACATAAGGTGATAACTTTAGGTTAGCCCTCCATAATAGGCAGCCATAAAAAGTAATTAGGATTGAATATGTAATCGAGAGAAAAGGGTGAAATCTTTTTTTTTTTCAATAAAAGTGTGTAAATTTGAAAGACATTTGGCTAATACCTAAATTCCATTATTTTAAAATGTAAGGAGTATGTATTTTTTTTTTTTAAAGAAAAGACTACCTTACATTTCTCTGGAACGGAATTATGTCATGTTTTCCCTGTCATCTCCCTTCACATTTTACCAGGATGGCTGACCTTATAAATGATGCAATAATCTTTCTAATTAGGAAAACATTTTCTCAAAATTATATTTTAAAAATGTTCATGATAGAGAAAATAGAGAATGTGCAATAAGCATTCATATACCCATATGAGCTATACTATAATTCACTTTTTGTGTATTCTTATTAACTAGTGCTTACTTATTTTGTGTGAGTATATGGGACACTCATGTACATTCTGGACATGCTGGGTCAGAGAACAGATTGGAAGAGATGTTTCTCTCCTTAGATCATGTGGGCCAACTGACAAACTCAAAAAGTTAAATTTGGCATTGTAAGTCTTTACTTTCTGAGGCAACTGGCTAGCTCATCCTTTTAAAAAATCACATACTTGTACATCCTTTCCCAACACATGTGATTCAAAAATAGGATAAATTATACATATTTTTATTGGACCCAAACACTTTGATTTTGTATTACAATTCAATAATATATTGTTAAACAATAGTGATAATGATAAATACATGTCTTACTGCTCATCCAATTACTTGAAAATATGCATTTCCAACGTAGTAAAGGCAATTGCTATACTCCCTGAAATATACTCTTTTTAGGTTTGGTTTTATTATTTTATGTGTATGGGTGTTCTGTCTGCAAGTATGCATGTGTACCATGTGCATTTCTAGTGCACATGCCAATCAGAGGAGGGTATCAGGTTCACTGAAAATGGAAATAGGGATAATGTGGGCTACATGTGGATACCAGAAACTGAGCCTCACAGCAAAATGCTCTAAACTGCTGAGCCATCTCACCCAACCCCTAGGATAGGGTCATAAGTTAATCTTTCTGATGGGTAATTTGACATTTATTATTTTTTTCCCTAGGGTACAATATTCAAAATAAAATTTTATGCATTTCTGACAAGAAGGCAACATGTGTGAATACATAAATCCTTGGGAAACAGGATTTGGTGAGAAGGTACAGAGGATCATAGTAATTAAACATTTGTAAATGAACTCCATTTATTTAGTAGGTGAGGCAAATTTATTATTATTTTAGGAATTAAATAAAAGTAATCACCTATCATTGGATTATTTATAGTTATTTATCTCTTATTTTATTGTAGATGTATATTTACAGTAAAGGTTAGGAGAAAATAAAATTATGAAAACATCTAATCTTACCAGGGTAGTTTCTGAAACCCTCATGATGTAATCAGCAAGAGACCCTAGAGTTCTAGGAAGGACCATTTTACCTTAACCTGCAGAAATTAAATGTTCAGCTGTTAAAAACTGAACAAAATAGGGCTTGCAGCTAAATAAGATTCTTTGCTTTAACTGATGTGCTTGTAAAAATAAATATACATAGAATTAAATTATGTTGAGTTTTCTCCTTAAAAATCAGTGACTTCTAATCACCTACTGTGAGTGTGTGAGTATTGTGTGTATGTGTGTTAACCAGTGTTTGTATTTAAATGTACGCAGGCTATGAAATTTTTAAAGTATACAAAATAAGCATTGACATAGTATTTCTGATGTCATGGGAGGGAGAGGGATTCTGAAGATGGTGAGGCAACCAGTGTATCCCAAACAATGTGAAAAATAATTGGCATTTCCAGAATACAAAGTTGCAAAAAAAGTTTCTTTTGTCTCATTAAGACCTATGGTTTTGCCAGAATTTCCATGCAACATGGAAGCATCTTGAAAATACACACTACTTAGGAACAGTTGCAAATGCTGGCAAGTTATTTATTTTTCTCTCTATCCTCTCCATGCTATGATCTCTTCAAAGCTGTAAGAGATCCAAGCTAAGCTGAGTGAATAGAGATGTGCACGAAATGCTGAATAGCAAACGGCCAGCCTGCTTGGCAGTGTTTAAGAAAGCACTGATATGGCAGATTCTAAGACAAGAGAGAAGATATGCCAGGTGAACATTTTATAGACTCTGGAAGGTTTATGGATATTCCCAAAAGAGCTTTCCATGTAAAGAGTGGTCTGAAAGAGGTTTGTACAGAACAGCAATGCCATTAACACTTGGCACTACAGCTCCCACACTGAAGTGCTTCTGAATACTGGTTTATTGTATTCTTTATAAAGATAAACACAGTAGGTCACTATTCAGAGATGCTAACACACTTCATGAATAAAAGACACTTTGAAATAATAATATAAAAAAGTTTCACTATCCCTGGCATAAACCTGCCATTTTAGCAGATTAAAAATGTAGATCTTTGGTTTTGCATCCTTCTTTTTATAATGTTAAATTTTTAGTCTCATCTGTTTTAATGAATTAAGTCATACTAAACTCTTGACAGTCAGTAAACAGAGTACATTCACATAAAAAGCTAAAATTTAGACATTATTGTGAAACACGATCAGGGTAAGATGAGGAACCAAATGAAAGATTCTAGTTATGCTAACAAACTTTAAACTCATTTCTCCAAATGAGAGTAAGTTTCTGAAAAGATGTTTGTGTGTGTGTGTGTGTGTGTGTGTGTGTATGTATGTGTGTGTGTGTGTGTGTGTGTGTGTGTGTGAGAGAGAGAGAGAGAGAGAGAGAGAAAGAGAGAAAGAGAGAGGTATTTTCTATCTTTTAACAGACTTTCAGTCTTAATTTTATGTCTTATTTTTTTTCACATTATCCTCTATATAACACACATAGGGTAATCATTCTTTTAACTCTTTGTATAAGTCCTAAGTTGACTTTCAATTTCTCATCTTATTTTTATTTTCTACAATTTATAAGTAAACAAAAGGCCCATTTTATATAAACACATTCACGGGATTATAGGAAAATAAAGAATGACCTGAGGGAACTGTGTGGTTGGAGCTCAGCCATCTTTGCCACAGTCAATGTCCAGCACCTTCCTCCGGGCTCCTGGGAACAGCAATTTTTGTTACCATTTGACACTTTATGTTTTAATAAGATCAGAGAACCATCATCTATGGCTCTTCCAAAATCCTGTGACTTCTACTTCTTTCTTGTCTGATCTCCCACATGTCTGCTGTGCTCACTTTTCCTCTTCACCTTCATCTCAGTACCAGACCTTCCCTGCCAGACCCTACATTTACATCAGAAATCTACTCTTGTGTTCTTCTTCTCCCTATTTATCCTAGACCCTAACATTAGATTATTTTTGCCTGTAACTATTTTTATGTCCAAATTCCATAAACAGCTATACGTATGTAAAGCCACTGTGGGGGTTATGAAAGCTATTGTTTCCCTGCTGCCTTTCCAAGTTCTTTTGGAAAGCCACAGAAGGATGGCCAGGAGACTTGATTTACTATGAATCTGTTCAAGGTGGTACAACTCAATCAAACCACTTTTATTACCAAACAGCAATTTTAAAGTTATAACCTAGACTATAGGACAAGACTCAAATTTTCACCAAACTTTCATTTTCTTGTGTCTTTATTTTTTTAATCCCTAGACTGTTACATTGCAATCTTTTCTAGCTCTTTTTCATTCTTCAGAACTTCAGACTTAGTGTCAAATAGAAACCACACTGGAAGGTGAAGGTGCTTCACTAGGACTGTTCTGGAACACAGCTGGGAGAACTAGGTGATTCCTTTATCGGAAGGAAAAACATTTCAAGCTTTCCAGGTCTTTCTCAACATGCCCTTAGACTTCTTTGAAGTATTGATCTTTCATTCATAAGCAAAATGATGTTTTATCATCATTTAATTATCATTTTTTAAAACTCAGCTCTTGTCATAAATGGAATTACAAGTGAGAAAAGGATTGTGTTTCATTTTAGCCAAAGAACTATTCATTTGGGAGCAGAATAGAGAACACAGGTTCTATATTCATTCTCTATTACTATCTGCAAACTTGGGGAATTTCAGAATAAATAACATGGAGGAAAGGAGCAGGAAGAAAAATAGAAGAGACAGAAGGAAAAGTTCATGAGTGACAAACTAGTGTCCAGAACACACAAACCCAAGCTACCCTACACATGCCTACTTCAGAGACATTACACCAATCCTATCTTTCCACAAAAAGTATCAGTTATGATGAACTATTACTACTTAAAGCCATAAATAATTTATAGACCAATTACCTGAACAATTTTGATAGAGTTTTAGGTATAAAGCCAAACTATGTACTTATTGTTTTAAAATACACACACATATGTACATACGCTACATACACACACACATACACACACACACACACACACACACAAATACAAAAAGGGAGAAACAAATGAAGTTGATATGACTATAAAGTGTGCATGTGTGTGTGCATGCGTGTGCGCGTTTGCACTCGTGCAGGATAAAAAGATGATACTTATTATCAGTAGGGTGAAACTGTAGTACTCAGAGGACATTGGCACTAGATCAAGATAAATGATTGGGAATGAACAGAGTTATATCTGTTTGGGTCAGGAAGTATGCATAGACACAGAGAGAGGGAGAAGTAGTGGGAGAGGGAGGAAGGAAATTGGAAATGAACTGAGCTTTCTGCTCTGGAAAAGGGATTAGCCAGAAGGCAAATTAAACAAGAGAAGAGTGTTGCAGCCATGCTTAGTCCTACCTGTAGTGACAGGCATCCTCTCTAATGAGTACCTCCGGGAACAAGAAGCCTCAAGCCTCATGGCAGCACTAGTAATAGAAGCCTCCCTCCTAGGCAGGAATGGTGGGGCTGCACCTGGTGTTCAGAAATGGCACCTCATTATCCCAGGGTGCAGAGAAGCTGGAAGGAGTTCAGACACAGCGAAGGAAAATGATGAGATGCACAGAGAGACAACTTGTGATGAAAGATAAAAGTATTAAGCAAGCATAGCCTGGCTGGGCAGCCAGTTGATTAACAAAACAATCTGTGAATAATCGACAATATACACATGTTAGAGAAAACACACTATATAACTTGGTATCTGGAGAAGGGCTATAGAAAATAATTGCATAAAAAAGTAACTCTAAAATTAGAAAGGAAAGGTACAAGTGATAATTAATTCTCTTCTCCCAAATGAGGAAGGCACAGTGCTGAAAGAAGGATTATACTAATCTACAGGTATGGATAAAATAAATCCTCATAGCACACAACAACATGTGATGCCAAGATTCAGGAAGTAAACACAGTAAAAAAAAATAATAAGAGAATGTAAATGTGACAGGGACAGTTCAATCTCACCATTCAAAAAAATTTAGCTTTGTTCCCCATATTTATTAATTAATAACCTAGCTGTTAGTAAATCGTTTTCCAAAGGGAAATTAGTCACTTTCAGAGACTCTTTCAATGGGTTTATAGTGGGGTACTGTAAAACAGGTAATTTTAAATGAATCATGTATATAATCAGACATGCAGGTCGATATAACATCATGAAGCACGTATCTGTAAGGGTAGATGGTGCAACACAGAAGAAAACAGAATTTTCAGGCAGATAATCATCCACACCAACACATGTGTCAAATACACTCATGAGCCATGTGTTTTGTCAATGAATTGCTCTGCAGTGTCCATCCCCTGGGAGGAAGTTAAACTACACATACAGGTATTATTTTTGGATTATGATATTTGGGTTAATAGCTACCCATGTTCCCAGTAACCTATAATACTCTTTTCTTAAAACACAACATTCAGTTTTCAGTATCTGGGGACACACCATATACACAATAGAAAAGTGAACTGAAACAGTTAAGATGATCTATCAAATATGTCACTTTTATAATATTTTACTTTTTGAGAAACCTTTATTTCGGTGATTTGAAAGTCAATGAAATAATTTAATATACTTGTAGTGTACAAATACAAGTTGTAAACATGTGTGCATGCCTTTCATCTCTGTTATAATTTGTTTCAATATTCCTAATCAGTCATTCCCCATCCTTTTGACAAACAATGGAGCTGAGGATCTCATAACATACTGAAAACCAAGGTGACAAGAAAAATAACATCAATGACCTGAATCTTCTACCTGTTGTGTCTAGTGTCTTGCCTCCTGATTCTCATATGATTTATGAACCTGATCACAGTACCAGCATTAAATTAACAAAACCACAGCTTTGCTATAAGGTTCTTGTACATCAAATACATATAGTTATTAAAGGTGATAGAAGCAAATATGACGAAAACAATAATTAAATTTAGTTGCATAATTATCCAAATGTGTAAATATTTGTTTTCCCAGGAAGACACTGTTTCCCACAGGTGATGGAAAAAGACAAATGTAAGGATCCAATGGCTCAGAACAGGCAGACTCTCTGAAGGTACAGCTGGGTGGAGCTGAGAGTAAAGGGAAGATAATCTGGAGAAGGTGTTCCAGGAGGGTGGGGCAGAACCTGTAGAGGAATGTGGGAAAATAGAGGAAGTCTTGTCAGGTTTCCAGACGCGGGAAAAACAAGCCTCAGTGCAAAAAGACACTTGGCAACAACTTCTCAGTTTTGCTGAGGAGCAATCCGCAGAACAGAAGGTCCCAGTAGCAGGAGGAAATGTTTAGCAGAGGCAAACAGCATCTTGGAACTGGCTGAAAGGAAAAGAACATTTAAATGAAAGACAGGAGTAAAGAGACTGAGTCAGGCATTGGATATGAGACAGCAGGGGTTGGAGGCTGAGAGGACTTCTCCAGTGTTGAGCCAATGACAAGGAGAGACAAGGGTTACCATGAGGAACAATGGAGGGCAAGTGCATTCACTGAATTTCTATCCTGAAAGAGATAAGGAAATAGCAAACCTATAAAGGAAACATACAGATTCCTAAACAGTGGGGTGATATAAAACAAAATACAAACAGTAAGCAAAAGCTGTAATTTCAAAATCGTTCCTTGAAAGCAACCCACTGTCTCTATTAGTGAAGACTGAAGTTCCTAAAGCCAGCTGCCTGAGTCTGCATCCCACTGGCAGGTCTTGGCAGGAGAAATCTGGAAAGCTGTTTCATCCCCTCCTGTCTTAGATTTTTCACAAGTCAAGAGCAGAGCATTGTACCAGTTGCAGCCGATTCAATAGGAGAATTAGGTCTTAAAACAAAGAGCTCAGAGCTTGTCAAGAGAGTAAAGTATGAGATAAAAAGCTAGTTTTCAAAGGCATGAGAACACTAATGGTACTGGAATGAAATCGGATATGGGAGAGAAAAATGCAAAAATGATATTTTGTAAAAAGTATCCAAAAAAGGAGATGAAAGAAGAGTGGAAATTAAAGGCTATACTTTTAAAAACTGATGAATAAAATGAGAGATGTTACTTAAAATGCATCAGCTTCAAGGGAATTCACTATGAAAAATGTAAATTTGTGGAAAATGGGCAAAGAAGTCACTTATTCCTGAAAGACCCAATTCAGAAATTCATCTTCAAAAATCATTCAAAGAGGCTTCCTTCTTCTCATTCCCAGAATTGCCTTTAAACAGCCAAGTGTTTCCAGTGATTCAAATAAATAACCAAGCATTTCATGTCTGAATGGCATTCAAAAGCAGCAAAGTGATTCTTTCTAATCTCCCTGTAAAGTCATGCCACCAGTATTAAATATTTACTTTGTGTATGTAACAATTAACAATTACTGTAATGGCTGGACTCTCGGGTGCCTACTATAAGGCAAACTTTTTACAGGTCTCATTTCAGACTCTGGAAAATAGCTAGTCTCTTTAATCTCCCTTAGCTTGTAATACAACTGGTGCTCAGAAAAACCCAAGCCAGTATTTAAGGTCTCCAGTAATACAGACTCAGAGCATGGACTTGAATGAAAGTCTGAGAAAAAAGCTGCGCTTTTAGTGATGGTAATGTCTTCGGTGGAGGACTTGAACTGAGCCTCAATATTCTTTCATCAAATGGCCAGGATTGAATCTAGTTCTACCAGCTAGTGGCTAATTTTCAGTTCACTCTTCCATTTATGCCTGTCTGTGTACCAACCTATAGGTTTGGCAAACATGTTGAAAAACTTGAGAGACTGAATTTTGTGCTCACTAAGGAGTTACACAGAATCTGATTCTTTTCTCTGGTGATCAAGCCAAAGCCTCACTGAAGCCAGACAAGCAGTCTCTCACTGCTAGAAAGCCAGCCTCTCAACCATGGAACCTTAAGATTATTTTAAAAAATATAATGAAGTTTTCATATCCATTCTCAGTTCTCAGAGTCTGAGCATCCCGTCAAGCTGCATTTGATTTTCCTGGTTCATGACACATGGATCTTTTCAAACAACATCCTCTCAAGTCAGGCCAGTGACTTCTTCTGTGGCTAAAGCAAAGAAAGTGACATGATGTAGTGCAGAAGGAAAATGTCTTGTGCACTTTTCTGAGATTAAATATCAATTCCTCGGGTGGGGCATAAATAATGTATAATACCTACTCTCTATTGCCTTCAGAATTTTTCAGGACATTTTTGGCAGTATACAATTTTAATTTCAAATATTAACTTTCAAACAAATCTTATATGAGGTTCAAATGTACTGCATTTATTGCTGGTGAGTAAATTTGGTCATTCACTCAAAAAGATAATGTACTCTGAAATAAAACAGGATCATGCTGAGACAAAATTAAAGCAGAATGTAAGTGCTACACAAGATACATAAAACATAAACGAAATAATAATTAGATTCATGACTTATGAAGAGGGGACAGGTGAATAAAATCAAGGGTAATTTCATAGCAGGGATGCTGGAATGTAAGACTATAAAATATTTCAGAAGACATAAGAGACAGGCCATGAGAAAAAATGATGTAATGATTTCATGAGGCTGAGATAAGCATGCACTGAGTACAAAGTCAATGCTGAGTCCTGCCATGACAAGGCAAGGTGTTTACACCAGATTCTGCCCTCACCCATGTAGGAGTGAATAATGACAGTGATATGCAAATGAGGCAACCAACTTTTTAGGGAATTCCAACTAGCAGGATTACACAGTACCCACTATTACCTCAGCAAAACCACCATGGCTTTCCAGTAACTTGGAAGAGATACAAGTCGATCATATTTTCAAATATCTTTAAATCCACTTGAGAACAAAGATTGCCATCAAATATTCTTGCCACCTTAGTATGAAACAGGAACAAATATAGTATAGGAGTTCTCAATTTGTAGATAGAAGATGTAGCTGAGAAAACTACATATTTGCAAAATTGTAAACGTTTTGTAACGAAGAGATTTTCACAGAAACATTAAGAGACAAAACTGTTTCAAAGAGCGGCAAAGGAACAACAGACATGTCATTTCACATGTTTCTGAAGGACACACAGGCTTTTCTTCTTATTCAGTTTTTGAGCAGAATAAATATAGATTTATTAAGTAAAAACAATAAAGAACTCCCAAGAGTGGGCGAGGCTGCAAAGGAGCAAAACCCACATATGATCTTTCCAACATAAAGTTATATAACTACATATGGTATTATTGTGGACTTTAACTGGAGTATGTTGCAATTATACTTTTTGTTTCAGTTTTCTTCAACAACTTAAACAAAGCATAAGGTGCACAAAAGATATTAGTTCTACTTTGCTATCTGTTGCTCTCATGTACACCATGACCAAAATCAACTAGGTAAGAAATGTCTATTTGGCTTACAAATCCAGATAACATCCCACCATAAGGGCAGTGATTCTCAACCTTCCTACTGCAGGACACTTGGATATAGTTCCTCATGTTGTATTGATCCTTAAACATAAAATTATTTTTGTTGCTACTACTTAACTGTAATTTTGCTACTGCTACAAATCTTAATGTAAATATCTGTGTTTCCTGAGGCAGTCCCAATGAAAGGGTCATTTATTCCCAAAGGGGTTATGACCTACAGTTTGAGAATCACTGATTTAGAGACATCAGGGCAGGAATTCAAAGAGAAACAGAAGCAGGAACTACAGAGGAATGTCTTGCTTCCTCTGGTTTTCTCAGCTAGCTTTCTTATTCAGTCTATGTATGTATATGTATACTATGTTCAGCTGCCAGATAGAACAATTTCTTCGCTTGGCTGACCACTCCCATATCAATTAGCAATCAAGAAACTATTCAACCAACATGCCCACAAACCAGTCTGATAGAGGCAAGAAGATTAAGGTTGTTTTTTCCAAGGTATGTCAAACTGTGATGGCTAATCAGAAGTATGAGTTAGAAGACTATTAAACGGCATAGACAAAAGGGAAATTTTAGAAAAAAACTCTCTGAACTAACTGAAATTTTATAGTAAATGAAAGTGTTAATAACAACAGCTAACATTTAGTGTGAAAACCAGGCATTATTTTAAAATGTAAACACACATTGACTCATTTAATATCCCTGGTAACCAATCTGTCTAATACTGTTATTACTGTCATTTTTCTGATGTTTAAATGAAGGCATAGGGAGTCATGGTAAGTTTATTAAGGTGGTAAATAAAAAAAATGGATGGGAGTTATGGCTGAAGAGGCCTGTCTTCCATTGTACTAGACATGATCAATTGGTCTGTATCTTTCTGATATATGGTAGTTAAAGAAATAAAGCTATCCAATGATTCACAAAAACAAATGAATAAATACAACTGTTTTATTCTTGTCCCCTTGTTCTTCAAGTTCTTGGAAAACATTTATGTGTTGGGTGTTTTGTGTAGGTTTTTATTGGCTAAGTCCCAAGTACCACAACATAGCAAGACTCTGAGTGATCATGCATGTTCTGAGATATGTAGATAGATTTTCAATCCTTCCCACACTTTTTTTTTTCAAAATTTGACTGAAAGATTATCTGAAAACAAATACAGATTGACTGAACTTAGAGAAAGATTTGCTGGCAAGGACTGTCTGCAGAGCAGCAGGTATTTCTAAAATATAGGTGAACTACACCCTGCTTGATGACCCCAAAGACAGATGAGATCAGGGACCAAGCCCAGAGTTTTTTAACTACTTGCCTGAGTCAGGAGTGAGGAGTTAAAATGAGCTCAAAGTTTACCCTTCACACGCTTGATTCAGAGGCTTTCGCTGGTAGATATAGCACAAGAGAACGTTAGGGCAGGTGGGCAAATTATTATAAATGTTCTCTTAATACAATTTCCTGAGGAACTGATATTAAATACCTATAGATCTATATGATTGTGGAAATGAAACTACCATTTTAAAATTTACTTGGGTGATTGTTATATAATAAAAGTTCCCTTGAGAAGGTTTTACAGTCAAAGTCTCCCAGTGTAGATATAAAACAAAAACACAACTCTGTAGAAGAATGTATTTTTCTATCATTTTAGCAGATTCTTTTAAAGTTCATTTAAATTTTAGGAGATTATTATTCCAGGAAGGATGGAATTTCCCTCTACAGGAAAATATTCACAACTGAAAGACATAATGCAATAAATAAATACATGATTTCAAAGAAAAATAAGACCGAACACCTGCTTCCTGCCAGGATTATGATGAGCACACTGGGAAATGCATCTTTTGTTTCTATTATTAAAGGTGACCACACCAAGAAAGAATGATATTGTGCAGGAGTGTTATCTTTTACTTTGTTCACATCCAGATGAGACAGTGAAATCAGCTTCTCAGAAAAGTCTCTATCTCCCACAGACAGAGAGCACACTGGATTAGTTCTGCCCTGTTAAAAGTATTCTACACATTTTTTTATACCACAATCCAAATATGCCAATCAATGTGTGGTATGTCTGGAAACAAAACAGACATCTATGTGACAGAAGCTTTACCTCAGGGGTCAGCAAACTCTACACATCACTTCATGTTTGGGGGGGGGTTAGTGTCTGTGAGCACCAGTCTCTAGACAACTTCATCTTTTCTACAAGGTACACAGTAAAACAATCTATAATTAATGTTTCAATATGTCATAACAAAAATCCCTTACATTCAAACCAATTTGCCTTTAGTTTAAGTTTCTTAAAGAGGTTTCTATAAATTTAATAAGTAATAGCAATAAAAATGAGAGAATATTCTCAGAAAATAAAAGACAAGTTTATATTTGCTAATTGTGTAGAAGAATCTTTCTGAATGCTCTGAATTACCCAGAGCACCATGAAAGACCCCCAAAATGTGTCTATAGAGACAGAATCACCCAAAATTTACAAGTTGTGAATCTTCCCTGAGTGAATCAGTGCAATATCTGAGAAGAAGCTAGACTCATGTCTGCTGCCCTTGAGCTCATTGCATATACAATGAATGGCCCAGACTAGGAAGCAGCAATCTCAACCAGAAAAGGCTACTCGAACCCAGCTAGTAATTTCCTGCTATTTACTGCAATTTAAAAAATTATAAGGCACAATAGAAATTTTTTCTTTTGCTCTAGAACTTTTCTTTCCTTAAAAATTTACTTAGCTGTCCAGAACATTACTTTCTATTTATAATATAACTCATTAAGCCTATAATGTACAACAATATCTCCTATGTAAGTTATAGTATATATAACCATTTATAATCACATGACATCAAATCATATATAATGTGCAGTATATATAACCATATGTTCTATAATAATTAGAAAATGTATAATTAATAAATCATATGCATTTAATTTACTTATTTGCTGTTATAATTAATACATAACCGAATACAACCCATAAATGTAACATAGAAAAGTTAATTTGTTCTTCTATAAGAAGGCACTGACATGTAGGCATTAGTTCAATCCTACTTGGCTTCAAGTTTGAACAAGTCCTGCAGAATACAACACATTTCTAAAGGACATGTTGACATCTCAAAGGAATAGACAACTTGACTTTTCTAGAAATGAAGAGACTTTGGATGAGACATCTACCAAGTGTCTGTCTCGTGTGTACCTCTGAGTACACTGTAGCAGTGTGCCATAGCTATAGATCAAAAACTTCTCAAGCCTGGGGCTGTTCCGATTTGAGTTCTCAGCACAGATCTTAAAATAGACAAGTTACCCATTCATATTTAAGAAAGGAAGGAAAGGAGAGTGACAGGGAAGGAAGAATAGAGACTGAAAGGGAAGAGGAGAGAATTCACATCAGTGAGAGTCTGGGAGGGGCGGGAGGGGGAAGGGAGTTTGAACAAGGGGATACAGGATAAAAAATGAGACTTTATTCAAAAATAAACAAAAAATAAATTCTGAAATACTACAATTACATAAATCAAGTTAGATTGTTTTACAATTATTTCTTTACTAGAAAGATTTTCAAATGGGTATGCTGAGACTGACAGGTTACTAGGCCTACATTCTAATTATTGCCAGGGTTAGAACATTAAAAAATGAAAAAGAGAAACAAAAGTCTCAGGTAATCATTCAAAGTGCAACAAAATGTGCATTGCTGGATGAATTCCAAAGAGTTGGGTAGACAGGCATGAAATAACTTCCGGGGTCTGTCTTCTGAGAACTATGATGACTGCCTTGAATTTCCCAGTTTTAACTCTTAACATCCTTTGAGCATCCTAGTCTACAGTGAAAAATCAGTTGATAAGAAAGGAAACAAAATAGAGTATTTGAAATTTTCTCCTGGTTTATAAACTTACCGATATAGAAGATAACATTTCAACAATTAGAAAACATCTTTTTTAAAAACTGACACAGAACTGCTAGCTAAGAGACTTAGTTTAGGTATCTCTAAGAGTCTAGCCCCTGGAAAATACAAAAATCTCATTTGCAGTAGTTTAATATTGAATTGATTTTTACAGTGTACAGTGATCCATGTGTGTGTTAGGGTAAATGTTCAGGATATGTTTTCTGGATTGGCATACTGAAAGAGGAAGGAAGGCTTAAATTGGCTATTGAAAAGCTGGATTTCTTTTTTTTTTTTTCTTCCTTCTTTATTTTGTATTTATCAAAAAAAGAACACAGTAAAAAGAATTTAAAATGTGGAAAAGTTAACAATAACTATACAGAGGATAAGAATGATAAGCATGGCTTATCAAGGGAAGAAATACAAATAAGATTGCTACACCTATATTTTCTTTGTGTTCAGCTTTCCCTCTGAATTTTTTTTTTCCATCCCTGTATATCCTTATTCAAGGTCTCTTCCCCCTCCAACACATCTGGTCATTTTTTCCCTCTGCAACTCCCCATCCCCTCCCTGGGCAGGGAGCAGACAGTCCTATGGTCCCACTGACCCAGTAATGCTTAGATCAGTCTCCACTTCTGGCCAAATCCAGTTCTTTCCCCCCTCCCTCAAGAGTGAGTCAGGTGTTCCTCTAGGTGGAGTGGGATCCAAAGGGTCAGTCCAGGGTGTTTCTGATCCCAAGCTGTTC
>PVIH01002174.1:142706-200401 GCA_004025045.1 Sigmodon hispidus | reverse complement strand
CACAAAAGGAAAGAGAAAGAGTAGAGTAGAGAACAGAGGTAAGAAGAAAAAAGGAGGAAGTGAAGAGGATGAGAAGGGGAGAGAGAAGAGGAAAAAAGAGGAGGGGGGAAGAGAAGAGAAGAGAAGAGAAGAGAAGAAAATGGAGGGGAGGGGAGACAAGAGGAGGGGAAGGGATGGAAAAGAAGAGAAGAAAGAGAAAAGAGACCACATTAACCCATTGTGAAGAGACTCATTTCATTTCTCTAAGACCTAACCCACTTCTTATGAACAGAATGTCTCCCTCCATCCAATATTGCCTTCTAACTAGGATTCATATTTTTCAGCACCAGCTACCTTTCAATACTGATTTGTTGGAAAACTAACAATCTTTCATAAATTCCTATGAAGAAATGAATGACAATGCAAGAGAAAGACTAGCTATGTGTCTTCTCTGTTAACAGAAAGAATGAGAACAATGAGAAAGTTTAATAAGAAGGTTTGAGCTACAATAGAACAATCCAGCTAACAAAAATTACAGATAATGCATAAATAGATACAGTTTTTGAGAGACAGGAAGATAACTGTGGTTCATTTGATAAACAGACCCTTGCAGACAATAGTCTGTGAATCCCATCTGTTTCTCCTGAAAAAGGAAAATAAATTGCAGATGGAAGTCAAGGGGTCTTGGAATTTCCCTTTAAGTTCTGAATTTCCCACTATATCACTTGGAGAGAATGCATGATATTTGCAGATCTTTCTCTATGAATAGAGTTGTATTCATTAAAAAAAAATGTTTGTATAGAAAATTCCAAACTTCTTTACAGGCCTGAAATCTTTTCAAAAAACCCTCAACTTAAGCTCATACTATTAAAAATGCTGCCTTTTGAAATGTGACTATGGGTCATGACGAAATCCACAAGTGTGAAAATGCTTGTGCTTATATTACTGGGATACCTCCACATTTCATCTTTCCTTTTGCTTTTTCCTCTCTTTTCTATTTCTTAGACTTTTTTTTATTGTCTACCATATGTTAAAATTTAAAATCTAAAAAAAAAAAATACCAGTTGTTTTTGTCTTTCTTCAGTCTTTCACTTGGATTGGTGCTAAAAATAGAATTAACAAATCAGGTAATAAATGTTATTAAAACATGTAGATGATAAACCAATAATTTACTGTTTTAATTTCTTTGAGAAGCTATTTGTAAATAATTATGTTCTACCCCAGGCTATTTTGAAGAATTAAGATAGAAAAATTTGGTTTAGTAGCATGTTTTTCCTTTCTCAAGAAAGCAGCAGCAGCACAATTTATTAATATCTTTAAAATTGTCTTTGCGGGTAGATGTTCAAACTGATACTATTAGCCCAATAGCTGTGGAGAGGTTTGAGGGTGAGGTATTTCAGTAGCTGACTCTGGGAATGCCTGCTGCCTGCCCAGGGAGAGGATGGGGAGTTGTGGAGAAGAAAGAATGACCTGATGTGTTAAGAGGGGGAAGGGATCTTGAATAAGGATATACAAGGATAGAAAGTGTGACTTCTTTGTTCATAATAATGATAATAATAATAATAATAATAATAAGAGAGATTTTAAAAAAAAGAAGGTAGCACCTTCTAGTCTTAGCTCTGCAATGCTGGTCATTGAGTGAACTGAATCTAGTATTCCAAATAAAGCAGCCTTCCTTTTCTTTCTCAATGCAATGGGATCTATAGAGGTTCATCATTAGAATCTGTTTTTTGTTGTTGTGGTTGTTATGGACACATTACTACCCTGACTAATTCTGACTTAAATTGGCTTATGTGGCTACATATGCACCTAGGAGGCATACATTAACTGTTATTACAGCTCTAGTTATCATAACCAGCATTTTGAGTCTAATATAACTCTTTACTTTTTAATCTGTGCACAAAAGAAGACTTAAGAAAAAAAAAGACTTGAAAATAAAATCAGTAATTTTGTAAATTCAAGAAAAAAAACTATACTTTCAATTTTATTTTGAGAGCACTAACTTTTAGCTGTTTGAGTAGTTTAAATATTTAACGTTCCTCTTAAATTCTTAAGAAATTTAAGAGTATTTAATTCAGTGTTTCTCAAACTTCCTAGTGCTATGACCCTTTAATGAAGTCCATTTTGGTGAACCAACAAAAAATAATTTTATTGTTACTAGTAATTATAATTTTGCTACTGTTATAAATCATAATGTAAATATCTGTTTTTTAATTGTCTTAGGTGATCCTAGTAAAAGGGTTATTTGATTCCCCAAGTATTCTGGCAATAGGTTAAGAAGCATTGGTGTGTAGCTATTTGCAGCTATTATAAAGGGTAATGTTTCCCCTATTTCTTTTTCAGCTCTTCTATCTTTAGTGTATAGAAGGGCTACTGATTTCTTCAAGCTAATCTTGTATCCTGCTACATTGCTGAAGGTGCTTGTCAACCGCAGAATTTCCTTGGAAGAATTTTGTGGGTCACTTATGTGTGCAATCATATTATCTGCAAATAGAGATAGTTTCACTTCTTCTTTTCCAATTTGTATCCCCTTAATCTACTTTCATTTTCTTACTGCTTTAAGCAAAACTTCAAGAACTATATTGAATAGATTACGGGAGAGAGGATATCCTTCTCTAGTTCCTGATTTTAGTGGGATTGCTTTGAGTTTTTCTTTATTAAGTTTGATAATGGCTGTCAGCTTCTTGTAAATCGCCTTTATCTTATTTAGGTATTCTCCCTGTATTCCTGATCTCTCCAGGGCTTTTATCATAAAGGAGTGTTGGATTTTGTCAAAGGCTTTTTCAGCATCTAAAGATATGAATATGTGGTTTTGTTCCTTTAGTTAGTTTATATGATGGATAATGTTTACAGTTTTTTGTATGTTAAACCAGCCCTGCATTTCTGGGATGAAGTCTACTTCATCTTGGTGGATGATAGTTTTTATACATTGTTGTACACGGTTTGCTAAAATTTTCTTGAGAATTCCTTCAGTTTCTACTGTGTGAAATAGTTTAAGGAGTAATGGTAGTAATTCTTCTTTGAATGTCTGGTAGAATTCTACACTGAAACCATCTGGACCAGGGCTTTTATTTTTGGGGAGGCTTTTAATGACAGCCTCAACATCCTTAAGTGTTATAGGCCTGTTTAGGTAATTAATCTGTTCTTTATATAATTTTGGTAAATGGTACCTGTCCAGAAAGCTGTCCATTTTTTCTAGGTTTTCCATTTTTGTGGAGTATAGATTTTCAAATTATGATCTGACAATTCTCTGGATTTTCTGGGAGTCTGTTATGTCCCCCTTTTCATTTCTGATTTTGATGATTTGGACACTTTATTCTGCTTTTTGATTAATTTGAATAAGGGCTTATCTATCTTGTTGACTTTCTCAAAGAACCAATTCTTTGATTCATTAATTCTTTGTATTGTTCCTTCTGTTTCAATTGTATTGATTTCAGGTCTAAGTTTAATTATTTTCTGCTGTCTGCTCCTTCTAGGTGAGTTTGCTTCTAATTGTTCTAAGGCTTTCAGCTGAGCTGTTAATTCTCTAATGTGAGATTTCTCTAGGTTTTTCATGTAGGCATCTAGCGCTATGAATTTTCCTTTTAAGACTGCTTTCATTATGTCCCACATATTTGGGTACGTTGTGGATTCATTTTCACTAAATTCTAGGAAGACTTTGATTTCTTTCTTAATTTCTTTCTTGACCCAGAGGTGGTTCAGCTGAGTGAAGTTTAGTTTCCATGAGTTAGTAGGCTTTCTTTGATTTTTGATGTTGTTGAACTCTAACTTTAGGCCCTAGTGGTCCTATATGTTACAATGGATTATTTTCATTTTTTTTTGTATCTGTTGATATTTGCTTTATGACCAGTTATGTGGTCAATTTTAGAGAAAGTTCCATGACAAGCTGAGAAATATGTATATTCCTTTGCATTTGGGTGGAAGCTTCTGTAGATATCAATTAAATCCGTTTGCATCATAACCTCTGGTTGACTCCTTATTTCTCTGTTGAGTCTCTGTCTAGTTGACCTATCCAGGGGTGAAAGTGGGGTATTGAAGTCGCCCACTATTACAGTGTGAGAATTGATGTGGGATTTAAGCTTTAGCAGTTTACCTATTTTTAAATAGATAGGTGCCCTTATATTAGGGGCATAAATATTCAGAATTGAAATCTCCTCTTGACCAATTTTTCCTGTGATGAAAAGGAAATGACCATCTTGGTCCCTTTTAATTGCTTTTAGCTTAAAATCTACTTTTTTAGATATTAGAATGGCAACCCAACTTGTTTCTTAGGACCATTTGCCTGGAAAATCTTTTCCGAACCCTTTATTCTGAGCCTGTGTCTGTCTTTGTGGTGGAGATGTGTTTCTTGTAGGCAACAGAAGGATGGCTTCTCTTGTTGTGTCCATTTTGTTAGTGTGTGTCTTTTTATAGAAGAGTTGACTCCATTGATATTAAGGGATATTAGTGACCACTGATGGATATTTTCTGCTATTTTTGCTGGTAACTTGCTTGTATTTTCTTTCTCTGGGATATTCTTCTGTGGAATTATTGATTGTTTGCAGTTTCATGATTGTATCTGGCGTACTTAGGTTGGTATTTTAAATTATTTTTTGAGTAGTTCTAAGAATTTAGTATTTGTAGTGGAAATCTTAAGAAATTTAGCATCAATTTGAGCAAATTTGAGATACTTATTTAACTTAATATTGCTACTGTAATTCCATTAACTCTTCTTTCAATAGGTATCACTATATCTACTTATGCTCCTCAAAATTCACTCTATGAATGTTAATGATTTATACAGTGTAAAATATGCATATTTTGATTATATTTACATATAACTACATGTATTTTTTTAGTAATTATAATTTCTTGATATATATGCCATTTTCTAAAATTAAAATCAAATATTTAATTTTTCTAAAACCAATGGTTCATATTTAGGGATTTATTAGCTGTAATTATTGAACAACATTTTTTTTTGATTCTAAATAAAAAATTATATATATATGCATTTTCTAATTTTAGAATATACTATTTTTCCTTACAATTGTTTTAAATTTGCTAATAAAGGCAGAAAAATTAAAAATAACCATATATATAATAAATATCTTAATTTAGGAAAACATTTTCTATTTTCAAACATTGCCTATATATAGATATATAAACATATTAACAGGTGGAATATAAAGCTAAAAGGAATTTTGTTGTATTCTTGGGTACCTAAAATTTTTTTTATCAAGATTTTTAGTATATCTAATTAATGAAATCTGTATTTTGTCCAAGTAAGATATGTTTTTAATTGCAAAATAAATTCACTTGATCAATTGTATACATTTTTATGTATTCTGATTTGTAATAATGGATATTTGTTTCCATTTTCACAAGCATAAGGATCTCTGACTCTTTTTCTTTCTGAAAAATGTCTGTTTGGATTGTAAAGGTAATAGTTCTCTCACATAGTAAAGGCTTTTTTAATTTTTGTACATAATTAGCATGAGCTTGTATAATATTCAGACAGAGTGCAGAAACTTCCTAGAAATCACTCCCTACACTTATCTAGACTAAGGTCATGATTGTGAAAATTTCAATGATAACATCAGTTTTACAAATAGAGTACAGTTAATGGAGCCTTTGGTCATTCTTTTTTTCTAAAAACTTTTTTTTTGTCACTGCTATTTCCTAATCATTTATTTAAATTTTACTATAAAATATGTTTAAAAATAAGCTAAAACTACATAAAATATGAGCTTTATTTAAATCTTTACTATTTAGAATTGTGCTTTATTATTTCTTTACTTGTTTTTGAGACTTAAACTGGTTTCTCAGGCTCTACCTCCAAAATGCTGAGATTATAGATTTAATCCACCATGTCTGCCTTGAGGGATACTAAGAATAAATCTGTGCAAAAGCCAACCAACATCTCCAGCCATCCAGTCATTACTAATTTGCTTTAATATTATTCATCCTATTAAACTTCAAATTGGTTATTTATATTGGTCCTTTGTTCAAATAATTATCTTTATATGTTTTGCATTCAGTTATATTTTATATTACATACAATTGTTTATATTTATTTAATTTAATTAATTAATTATTAAAGGAATAAGCACAATTGGCAAATTCTTAACCAAATTGAACAAAAAAGGGAAGACTTACATCAGTAAAACTAGAAATTGAAAGGCAAACATCATAACAGATATGAATGAAATTCCAGAAAATCATAAAGACATACATTATAAAATTGTTTTGATAAATAGGATTTGGTGATATTTAAATAGCCCTGCATTTTAAGTGTTTTTAAATTTTTCAGACTATAAACATTATTAGACAAAATATTTTAGTATTATTTATTATTTTAATATTTAAATAATAAGAGATCTGGACAAATACTATGACAGACTGTCTGAATCACTCATTTAAGAACTAGCCCTTAGATATTGCCTTTTGAAATTAAGCAGACAATTTCTAAAGAAGCCAGGAACAATGTGTTCTTCAATGTGCCTGACATCATAAACAAAGGAGATAGGACCTACCAAGCCTGGGGCACTGAGTTCCCCCACTCCAGTCAGAAGTTCATGGTAATAGCCAAATATAGACAAAGCTTGGGATTGTCCAGACTTGCCACAAAATAGAAAACAAAACAAAATAAAAAACAAGCAAACAAACAAAAATCTATAGCGTTAGCTAATTCCTGCTGGTCCTAGCCAATTACAGGGTACTAATATGATTGTCACTCATGTAAGCCAATCATATTTAAAACTCACCTAGAAACTCCCTTTAACTTTGCTCAAAAGCAGTCTGCTAGCTTCTTTTGGAGTCTTTTTGGTTCTCCCTTGGAGTAGGATAGCCAGCCTTAGCATCCTGGTATAATAAACACTCTTGGTGATTGCTTATGTGGATGGTGGTCTTTTGAGGGGCCCCTCTAGGATCCTAACACATAATAGAAATTAAACTTTTCTCCTAAGGATTATTTAACTGTATTTCAATTATTTATTTTGGCTTACTTTTAAAATACAGATAGACATTATTCTTGAACACATGCATAGGTCATTTGTTTCTCCACATCAAAAACATAGAAGAACAATTTTGAATCTGTTGATATAAATAAATTATAAAGATAATTTAAATTGAGGTTAGATTATCTAAATAGTGTAAATGAAAACTAGTTCTAAAGATAATTTGTAACTTTTCATATTTTAACATGTACTTTGTTTCAAATATTATTATGTTTAAATTATATTAATATTACATGCTTTATAAAAACATTTTCTATTCTGTCTTACTTTTTTTTAACATTAATTACACATTCTTTCTCCTACCTTTCTTCTACTGTGTTTGGTCATAATTTGTAACTATTTTCTGAAACTTCCATGTTTTATATTATTTTTTGAGAAAATGATTCCAAGTATGTAACTTCCTATTATATTTCTTTCTTCAATTTCTTTCTGGCTATGACACATATTGCATTATTGTTGTAGAATTTTTTGGAGGCCATTTTGGGTCTGGAGGTTTTTAGCCTGGCCCGTAGCTTTTGTCTCTCAAAGAAATGAATCACACACTTATATTAACATTATACTGTTTGGACCATATCTTAAGCACATTATTAGCTAGCTCTTTTATCTTAATTCAACTCATTTTTATTAATTTTTTTACCACATGACTCAGCCCGTGGCTCACTTGTATTTTTACATGTTCTTCCTTTGGGGGTCGGATGACAAGTGACTAACTCCACCCTCTTTCTACCTGCTTGTGCTCTAATCCTCCACCCACTTCTACGGTGCTCTGCATAGGCCAAACCAATCCTTTATTTACATTATACAGAGAGCATTACTACCATTCTCTTTTTTTTGTCTAATTAAAAAGGAAGGTTTTAATTTTTATATAGCAAAATTATAACAGAACAGCTTTCAAGCAGGAATTATAGTCACAATATTTAGTCTATTTGTAATTAACAAACTTTAAGAAAATATTTTATTGTCTATCTTATCTTTGTTAGTTTTAAGTTTTATATCTAATATATCTTTAAACTAAAAAGAATTATATCTATAATTATTAAACCTTTAACAATATCAAAGACCACAGAAGGATATCATATTATCTAACTATACAAGAAATGTCAGTAACTTTTAAAGTCTAGAAAATGTCAGAGATGACATCTGTCTGTCTGGACAGTAGCTTAAAGTTTTTTGTAATGTTGGGGCACTATCTTTAGTCTTTATGGCCCAAAGTCTCTGTCATATCTTTTAGTGATGTAGGAAATCTGACATAGTCTATCAGTTGTTTCTCCTTGTGTCCTGAAGAATGTCTGGCAATTTTTTTATATAAAGCAGGAACTCCAAAAACTATCTCGCCTTGTTTTGTCAAGGTTTAGAGGTCACTTTTTTTGTGGAATTTGCATGTCTACTTTATACAGCGTATTATCAAGCAGTCAATATCAGAACAGTTTTTTGTCTAGTGACTAACAGTTGCCACAAAGTAAATTTTATATGAAGTTTTTTTAATGTCTATCATTTTTTTGAAATATATTGTTGCTGTCAGGAGCAGACCTGTCTCACTGCCTAGAAAAATTTAACTTTTTATAAATATTTTAAATGTCATATTTTGTATGTCTTTGAAGTGTTCAAAGACTATCTATTTAATTGAAATATATATTTTGCATATCTATAAAAACTTAACTAACATGACTATAAGTTTGGTTATTATAGATGACTATTAATTTGTATTTTTTAATTACATATTATAATTTTAAATGAGTTACATTAGCATCATATCTTAATCAAGAGAAAAATAAGACAATTAAATATGTAATAAAAAACATTCACTTAACTAAGGTGGGGCAAGGTCTCAATTTTGTTTTTACAAAAAAAATAAATACAACCTTCTTCAGAACCCTAAAAAGATGCTAAATGCTTAGACTTTTAAAGCATAAAAAGGACTACAAGAGATTACAAAGACACCTGACACTAGCAGACACTAAGGATAATTTCTCTATTCTCACAACCATACATTTTTATCTAATAAATATATATCTATATCTATATACATATACATATCTATATCTATATCTATATCTATATATATAGATATAGATACATATACATATCTCCACCTTTTCTCCCCTCCCTAAACATCCCCTTTTCTATAAATAACTTTAAAATAATAAACACTACTTAATATAAATCTCACCACAAGTTATTTACCATAACATCTGCCAAAAAATATATATAACATAACAAGGTTGACCTTAAGTTTATATTAATAAATTAAAATCTATTTATCTTTTTAAATCATTTTTATGTCATATCCTCCACTACCTTTATTTTCTTTTTTTTAAAGAGATTGATTATGACTATTAACTATTTGTAATAAAAACAAACATTAATAAGTAATATTTTGGGGAAATTGGACGTAGCTTTTTTTTATTATTTTTTGTTGTCAAAGGATGTTGTTGATCTTATGGTGTCTTGAGGCTGGATTATTTTAATTGGTATTTTGGAAAGTGATATTTTTATTAGAGAATTTTAGGCAGCCTTGGCAAATTAAACTGCATTTGCCTAGAACTAATTTATAGGTTTTGATCTTTTGTGGAGACAAAAATAGAAACTTTTTTTTAAGCAACATATTTTTATAAACAGATTTTAAAGTCCAGATATTTTTAAAGAATATGTGTTTGTTTAATTTAGCAGCTTTAGCAATCAATTGTCTTTTTGTAGTTAGCTTATTAAAAGTTAAAAAATTAAAAGAAAACACAATTATAATTTAGACTCTGTTTGTTATCTTTATATGGCCTTTTTATCTTTATTTTTTATTTTTTTAAAAGGTTTTATTTTATATTATTTTTTTCTCTCTCTGAAGTCTATGTGTGTTTTATATATATATTGTATTTTGTTTAGAGGTTTTGTGAGTCTAAATTTGTTTTATTGAGAATTTTTAATTATTTTTTAACTCAAAGAGCTTTTAAAATATTGGTATTATTTTAATTGCTGATTCCACTCCTTTCGGTGGCATTTTAATAATGCGGAGGAGCCCACTGCCAGAAACTAGAGCGGACTCAGAAAATGTTATTAGAAAAATTATTTTTAACTCTGTTTTTTATTGCTTAATATAAGCTGAAACTTTAAATTAATTCCACTTATGTCAAGCCTTTTGTGAAACATGAGTTTAAGCTGTGTGCTGCGAATGCACCATTTTTAAATTTAAGCTTGAACACTATGTTGTCTCTATATCATAAATCAATTTGAATATGCGATTTAGAAAGCTGCTTTTGGCTCTATTTTAGTGATCTAGAACGCTCTTTAAGCTTTTTAAACTTTTTAGGATTTATGTGGGTGTTTGCCCCACATTGGGCACCAACTGCTGTACAATGTTCTTTTGGGCTGTTTTGGGCCCGGAGGTTTTGGCCTGGCCTGAGGTAGCTTTTGTCTCCCAAAGAAATGAATCACACACTTATATTAACTTTATACTGTTTGGCCCATATCTTAAGCACATTATTAGCTAGCTCTATTATCTTAATTTAACTCATTTTTATTAATCTTTTCACCACGTGGCTCAGCCCGTGGCTCACTTGTATTTTCACATGTTCTTCCTTTGGGGGTCAGATGACAAGTGACTAACTCCACCCTCTTTCTACCTACTTGTGCTCTGATCCTCCACCCACTTTTACGGTGCTCTGCATAGGCCAAACCAGTCCTTTATTTACAGCATACAGAGAGTATTTCTACCATACATTATATATATACTTAAAGACTGTTTTAGTAGTTATATTTCTTTCTTCTGTTTTTATTAAATATTGTTAAATTAATTATAATAAGACTATGTAATAAGACATCTTAATGATTATTATTTTAGATTTTTGTCAACATTGCTTGATACTGTATTACCTGATTCTTCTGCTTAGTAGTACTACAGCCTTCTGGATGTTTGTTGATATGTTATATCCTTCTGTATGCTGTGACTATCATTAATTAATAAAGCAAATGTCTTGACCTATGGCAAGCATCTTGGAAGTAGGCAGGGAAATCCAAACATAGATACAGGGAAAGGAGGGCAGCAGGTCAAGAATCAACATGCAAAGTAACACAGGTAAGCCCTGGGCTACATGGCAATACTGATTAAGAGAAATGAGTTAAACTAAGATGAAAAAGCTACCTAGAAATATGCCTAATATTAGTATTTTGGGCATGGTAGAACACGTGGAAATTCTAGCACACTTCCAAGGAGCCATATTAGGTTTATTGAAAGAATGGGTGGGGGAGGGGAAGATAGAGAAAGAGAAAGAGAGAAGTGGGAAGGGAGGAAGTAGAGGAGAAAGAGAGTGTCTGCCATGTGCTGGGGCTCTTTAAAGGCTGACCATGTACAACTATCTAAGCCATAGGTCAAAAAGATTGAAATTAATTTAAGCCATGTGTGATTATCTGGGACTAGTCAGTCTGGGACTGCAGTTCTGTGGCTCTGAACCAACAGTTAGACAGGCCAGAAACCTTATTCTAAGTATTGTCTATGTATTTCTCCATTTACCCCATTGTGTTATGATGAAGAACTATTTTGTATATTTTGTATTCTTACATGTATTTATCAGTTGTATTATTTTTAGTTTAGGTTTATTCTTTAATCTTTCATTTTATTATAATCTTTTACTTCATCCATGGACTATTTATTTCATCCTGTATACACCATGTCTTTTGCTGTTTCTTTATTTTTCTATTTTTTAATTGTAAATGAGCACTGATTGAGAAAAAAAACTCCAATGAATATTCTTCAGCCTTACAAAAACAATTTACTAAATACCCACTGCCATAAATTTAATAACATATTATATATTAAAAGGAAATAGATATGTATGAATAATTTTATTATATCATTAGTATCTAGATGCACAGAAATTATATCATATGTATTTCCTTAACTTGCAGAATATCCCTATGATAAATGATATGTCAGAATTAAATAGTCATGGAATATTTCACATTTCTGTTGAATCATCTGCAATGGCTGTGTTCTATTCATGGCCACCTAAAGATTTCAAAGAAGATGGAAGGAGTTCCCCAGGTTGTGAACCCCAGGATACTAATTACTCAGATTTTATTTTTCTTATTTTTAGATCTCCTCAGAAATCTTTTACCTCAGGAAAACTGCATGAGAGTTTAATAGTGACACAGATGTAACTCAATTCCCAAACTGTATATATTTTGGACTTTTGTCCTGCAGCAGGCCTCCTAGGCAAGCTACACCAGGAGTTGAAACATTAGCCTTGTCTTTTTGCAGTGAGAGAGAAGTATTTATTTTCTCAAGGAGAGCAGGATAGGTGAACATTGGTCTAGTCACATAAGCACAGACATTTCAAAAGAACCTTTCATCTCCTCTGTAGGTATTCATGTCTCTCTCTTTTATTTTCCTTCCTGTTCTTGTGTGCTGGATTTCTGAATGGGAACATTTTCCTGCTTTAATCTAAATAGTATTTAATACATCGGAAAAATAGAGAAATGTATCCTTACTATATAATCACTACACAAAAAAAGATATAAAATGATAGAAGCCTTAAATGATCTATTTTGTGTTCTGTTACTGCTAATGGCATGCTGAACCTTAAGACAACTGAATTTCTCAGATTCTCACAGCCATGAATTTCATAACATAATTCTATATTTAAACAAAATATACATATATGTATAATTTTATTACTATCTAGATGCACAAGAATTATTTTACATATAGTTCCTTAACTCTGAATGAATCCTTATAATAAATGATATGTCAAAATCGAAGAGTTATTACTTTTGCTCTCTTTGTTACAGCAAAGAGAATTTTTTTAAATGATTTGAGTAAAAGAAAATTACTTGAATTATCTTTTTTTTTTTTTTTTTTGGAAAACCTACATTCACTGAGTAATGGTATTTAAACCAATTAATATGTAATATAAGAAACACACATTTTATAAAATCATGAGTTAAAGTGTTTGTTAGAGTTTTGAAAAAAGGGTTATACTGTGTAGTCCTGATTGTCCTTGATCTCATCCTGAAGACCAGAGACCTTTCTGCCTATGCCCCAGAGTGCAGGAATAAAGGTGTGTTCTACAGCCACAGGGCATGAGGGAAATATTTTTATTACTGAACTATTGCCTCCATTTCTCCAGATAGCTCACTTAGTTATTTTTATATATAAAAATATTTTGAAGTTTTTAATACAATGCCATAACAATTCACCATATTATAAATTTATTGCAATTTGTTGTTTTGTACTAGAAAGTAAACTAAATTGGTCCTTGTGGATAGATGTCAAGTTTTAAATGTGCTTACTCAGCTCAATTATTTTGTCATATGAAATTGTTAAATGCAACATATTATATTTTAAAAAGTTTTTTAAAATATCAGTATTATGTTTTACTTAATTCTGTTAAATGCTACTTTTTTTAAGTAGTAGCACTTAGAATAAGTAAACCTATTTTAATTTCACAATAATAGCATAGGTACTGACTTCATTGATATCCTAAGTTACTTTAGGGTTGACTAAATGAATCAATAAATTTAAAAATTCTATTTATACAAATGTCCATGTAAATATCTAATTATTCAAGGAAATAATATTTTATTCTTGGAGTTCAACACAATGTTATCAACAACAAAACATAAATAGTTGATCCACTAAGGATCTTCCACCACACTGGATGGGCAGGAACCTGAGGAAAGAGGGTGGAATGGGTTTTAGATCAGGTTGACATGGGCAGGCTGCCAGGGAGAACATGAAGGAAGAAAGCAAGGTAAACAGTCCGGTATCTTTCCTGAGCCATATTACAAAACAAACCAGCAAACAAAAACAAAGCAAAACAAACAAACACTTCTCTTCCTTTCCACAATGCCTACCTAAGTCTGAAGTGGCCTGAGAGGATAAAGGTGGAGCAAAGAAACAGGAGCAGTTTCCACAGCTGTGACATGTTGATGGCAAGGGTATATCTGTCGGCAATTTTAAGCATAAATCAGTATTCAAGGGGAAATCCCAAAATTAAGTCCCTTCTTTTGAAACATTAGTACTGTGTTCTAAAACATTTATTTATTCTTTGAATTATGTAAGCAAATACAAAAATAATTCATATATTCCCAGGTTACAGTTAGTTTGTGAAGATGAGAAATTTGTCCATTCATAATAAAATATTAATTCTAGCTTAAAGAATTAGTAATTCAGAACTTTACTGGGATTTTGATTGTAGTTTTAAACCAGAGGCCAAGGAAAGAAACAAAGGAAAGTCGTTTATGCCTCTTTAAGAATTAATGGTGTCTGATAGGCTAAATGTCAGGAAATACATTTTCCAATGGATATCTACTATTATGCCTTCAATTTACCTTCAGAGGAAGAGTATTCCAAATATCTTCTCTTACTGTATCTCTTTAATTTTAGATAAGTTTTAAGCTTATAACATGATTTATGCATTAACTTGACTGGCAGGAATGCTCCTGTATCTAGCTGGATTTTAGCTCTGGGTGTGTCTGCCAGGATGATTCTGGAAAAGATTAGCATTTCAGTTAGTAGACCCAGGAAAGCAGAATGCCTTTTCCAGTCTGACTGACTACATCTATCCCACTGCAGTTTTACAACAGAACATAGTGGGGAGAAAAAATGAATTTCTTCTTTCTCTGGCTGACAATTGCTTCTGAGATATAGTTCTCTGCCTAAGGACTGGGATTTATATAAAAAATTCTCTAAATCTCAGTCCTTTGTACATTCTCCATTCTTCTGATGCTGTTGATGTCAGATTCATGTAAACCACTTGCTTCTCTTCTCTCTCCTGTACATTAACTATTAGTCTTATGTGTGTGGTGAGTGCAGGAAGATAAGCATCTGTATAGTGTTTGCTATTTATATTAAGTAACTTACTATATTAAACAGTTGAAAATATTATATTTAAACTTTCTCTAAGTGAAAATGATTACATATAAAACGTATAAATTATAATATAGTAACCAACTAAACTTTTATAGAAGTGAAAATATTTTGTTGTCCATTTTTATTAAAAATCTGATATAGAACATAAGTTCTTCATCAAAGTCAATAATAACAAAAAAATCAAATAAACATCAGGCAAAATTTGTGGTCAGGAGATCATTAAGGTGTGGAAGTACTGGTCTTTGATTAGGACTTGAGTTTTATCCTCAGAACCAATGCAGTGTTACCCATGTAATTATTTTCTCTCCTTTTGGAATTAGGAGCAAAATAAACTCATTTGAGCAAAGTTTTTTTTATCACATCAACAAAATATATGCCCCAAACTAGAAACAAAATAGGCCTAAATAGGCAAATGGATGACAAGTAAACTGTAGTTCAGACTCCACTGATTATGGTGGTTTCAATAAGAGTGTTCCCAACCCCAGACTTTTAAAATCAAATGCTTAGTTATCTTTTGAGATTTTAAAAGCCCATATCCGACTCAGTTCTGTTTCTCTTCCTGATGCCTGCAGATAGAATGTAGAACTTTCAACTACGTCTCCAGTATCATGTTTGTTTATTTGCTGCCATATTATCCTCCATGATGGTAATGGACTAAGTCTCTGAATCTATAAACAAACCCCCAAATAAATATTTTCAATGATAAGTGTCTCTTCACAACAATACAACACTGACTAAGACACTTATTAAAACTATTTTCTATTAAAAGTATGTTAGGGAATATTGAAGAGAGATTACTAAATGAAAAATAAAATAATTTATTATGACATTCTGAAAAGGAAAAAACAAAAGAAAATATACACAGCAGGAAATCCAACTACTCAGCCTTAGCAGCTAAAACTCTAATCCTTTGATTTCACTCCATGGCCTCCTACAAGTGAGACTATCTGTATATAGTTTAGAAGATAGAATATTTAATGCTTAACATATTTTTCAGTGAATTAATATTATACACATGTTGGGCACTTGGAGGTTAATTATGTATAAGTATGTGAGTATGTATACATATAAACATACATGCAAACACATATACACACATACACAGAGAAAAAAAGACAATCGAGCCGGTTTTTATTTGGACCACCAGCTTCCAAATGATGACAAGAAAAGTTATTATTAATTATAAAAATTATAAATACTTGGTCTTAGATTAGGCTTGTTCCCATCTAGCTCTTGTAAATAAACCTGTCTGTATAAAATTACTTTCTGCTGTGTGGCTCATTCATTCTCTTCCATATTGTACATTCTACTTGCTGCATGCCTTTCTGGCAAAGCTTAGTTTTCTTCCCAGAGATTCCCCTCTCTCCTCAGAAATCCAGCCTATCCTCTCCTGATTACCTATTGGTCATTCACTCTTTGTTAAATCAACCAGAAGGTACAGGTAAGGTGAAAACATCTTCTCAGTGTTGAACAGATAATCTCATAACAGACACACAGACACACATACATACATACACACTCACACACACAAGCACACAAGCCTGAACGCATGGGTGGCCAGGTACATTTATATATACCACAAACAGAAACTTGTGAAGATGTAATTATGTATGAATGTACATATGTAGATATACACATACATGCCATATATATTATATGTGTATATATTAACATATATATAAAATCTTATTTTATATTGAAACATCTTAGATTACATTATAAACAATATGCTTTGGCAGACTGCATACATTTATATGCAAGAACTTCACTTTTCATCTTTTCTCACAGATGAATTGACTTTTATCTTCCTGAAATAACTGATAAATCTATAGTTTTAATATTTGTTTCTCTTATTTTCAGTTTGTATGAGTAATAATAACTTTCATGTAGGACTTTTCATGGAAATTAATGACTGGTTGGAGTTAATGGACCAAGAAGTTCTCCCTCCCAGACATTCATTAATCTCCAGGAATACCTTAAACTGAAATTGTGATCACTTAAATAAAAGCTTGAAGGAAAATGCTGAGAGAAATACCAGAGCTGTCTGTGTCACTATAGAACAAATGGCTGTTTCAATCACAAATAAACCTCCAGAGGGACAAATAATTTGTGTTTTAATTGTTCTGTTTGCCAAACAGCTCTGCAGCATTTACAACTTGTGATAGCACCAGTGCAGGTTGTATTTCTTTAGGATGCAATGCTGCTGGAAGTGTTCTGATTTGGAATTTTATCTTATGATGAAAAATACTAACAGTGCTATGATGAACTAATTTTCAATATTGCATGCTTTTATTCCTTCCTTGAACTCTAAAAAGGTTTAAGATAATAATATTGAAACTTGATAATTTACAGTAATTAAATATAACACAACTCTTTATTAATAGGCAATTGCTTATGAACGAATCATTTAACCTTCATTTCAGCCATAGTAAACACTTCTGACATTTTCTCCTTAAAACACTTTCCCTTTCTGTGCAGAATTACTTTTCCTTCCTCCTGCTTCTTAAGTCTCTGATAGAATATGAACAGATTTATCCCCATAATTTCTACGTCAAACTCTTAACCTTCAGTGTTACAATTAGGAGACAGAATTATTAGGATATACTCAGATCATGAAAGTTGTGTCCTCATAAATGGGAATAGCATCTGCAAAGGAAAACAGAAATTTTTTTCTCTTTTCTACCATGTCATAACACGCAAAGATGGAAACCTGCCAGAAAACAGAGGTCTGTGTTCTGACTCCATCATATAGCCTCCAGCAACATGAGACATACATTTGTTGTTTACAGGCTTTGCAATCTATTTGCTCTTATGCTCCAACCAATTCAGTCCCTAAGAGTTTCTGTGTTATCTTTATTAATTTAAATGCAAGCATTACTCTGAGTACATGCTCAATGTCTTTTTACCTTATAATTAGAAATCTTCAAATAATTATTATGAAATGATGGCTGCCCCTATCTGAACCACCTTCTCAAAATCATAAACTTCTCCATCATTTATTTCAGTCTCATGGGACAACAAGCCTCAACACCTATTTCAGAATAATCATTTGCAAAATTCTCTTTTATCCAATAAGCCTATCAATTTTGTTTTCAGAAATTTATCTCAAATCAACCCAATTCTTGTAAATATGGAACCACCATTGAATTTGATGTGATGATGTCTTTCACATGGATGAATGAGTGTTATATTTGTGGTTCCTTTTGCCGGTCCTTATTCAGACAGTGATAATAATGTTTCTAATATGAAAAGCCATGTTTTCCTATTACTTAAGACTATTAGTAATATATCATTGTCTTCTCAATACAGATCATACTATTTTATGTTTTTTACAACTTTGTTAATGATCTGGCCATCATATTGAAAGCAAAATATTCAGTGAATGATCTATTATGCCTCAAAAATCTTTCTGTAACTCATTTTGGGAGAGGGATGTGTCTGCAGCAATATGAACTCTTGAGAAAGTTATCTTCATATAGCATAGAAAAACCTCCTCATACAATTCAGTTTTGTCAAGTGTGTTCATTGTCTCCTTATGGAGACCCTGAGACCTTCTGCCTTTTTTTCTATGGATTGGTCTCAATATAAAGGCAGTTGTGTTGTCTTATGCTATTGACATTTTGGTAGCTTGTTATATGTGAACAAAACTAATAAATTTGTCATAGTTAGCAACAAATTGACAAATTCAAATTACACAAAAGCTGATTTAAAAGCATATCAGGATAGCACAAGTCTATAATAACAGCTATACAGGAAGCTTATTGAGCACAATAAAAAGTTCAAGACCTGCTGTTTCTCTTGTTCTACACAATGAGTTTCAGGCGATCATTGTTACTTTAGTAAGATCTTGTCTTAATTATTAATTATTATTTTGATGATGATAAAAAGTGCTACTGGCACAGTTTGTTCTATAAAATTTACCTTGCACATTTTAGACCTTACTATATTCAATGCCTACCACTGCAAAACAATTTTTGAAGCAAATATCTTGAGAATGTGTATATATTTGAGTGACTATTCATGAAGCAGAAATTTACTTCTTATGGCCAAACAAATATATGAAAGCACATTAAGAAAGAGCAGGAATGATTTTCTATTTAACATGCTTCAGATAATCACAGAAAAATGTAGACTGCAGTATGTTAGCAATATTATAAAAATAAAGTATTACCTTGAGGGGGAAAGTGATTATTTAAAAAAGATCACAAAAGAAACAAATTTTTGTCAGACAGGGTAGAGAGAAGATATGTGGGGGTCCTTAAAAAACATTAGAAAAACAAGGAACAAATACCCCTTATGAGGCTGAAATAGCTGAGACTGAAATAGGATTCTTTTTGTTGTTGTTGTTTTGGTTTGGTTTTTGAGACTGGGATTTTCTGACTAACATATCTGGCTGTGTTAGAATTCACTTTGTAGTTCAGGCTGGCTTGGAACACACAGAATCAGCCTGCTTCTGCCTCTTCAGTTCTGGGATTAAATGGGTACATCAACACCCACGGCCCTGAACTGGGATTCTTTATTGAATATTCATATGTCAAACTGTTCAAAGTTGAGGGCAAGGGAAACTTGGGTTTTTGTGTCCCCTGACAGTTTAGAGAAGAAAATCCACCTCTATGTTTTCTTGCATTTTACAGATTAACAAACTGATTCTGCAAAGGCCTAATACAGCTTCCCTGAAAGCTTCAAGCTGAAAAATATCAGGGCCAGAAGTAATCAGAATTGATGTACTGCAAATGCCTTTTCTTTGGTTTATTTTTGAATTGTGTACTAATTACATGGTTTGATTGGTAGATCCAAACAATTGTTCATTACAAGCAAATGTTGCAGTTTTAGGAAAACAGCTTTTGCCTTAAAAATCAAACAAAAATATATTTCCATTTCATTTGTCTTTTGATGAGTCTTATTATTCCTTCTGGACATTCATAGACATTTTTCAAGGGTTTATAAAGTAGTGTATGGCAAACTGATAATGGTATTAACTTCTAATTTCCATATAGAAGTCCTATATCAAGGCTTCTTTTCTTAAAGCTATTGGGTTTTTACCTATACACCAAATTAGCAACTAATCCTCTTTTCCTTGTTCATTATAGAAAGGTCATCGCCTTTCCCAAATTAATGGAAAGATCACTTCAATTAATGGGATCTGTACAACATGAGTAACTGTATTCAAGGGTTATAGCATCAGGAAGGTTGAGAACCACTTTTCTGATACAGTTTGAGGCTAACTGGGATAATGTAAACACTCTCCAAAATTAAAGTTGTTTCTCTCTATTGATAATTCTGGGCAAGGTCCTTTAGGTTGATTGTTTCTGGCTTGGCTTTGAAGAGAAGCTGGTACTCAGGAGTTTCTTTGGTGTGCTGTTTGTGCTGCTGCAGGGAGCTGAGCAGAAAGCATGGCTGAGTTCAGACACCAGGTCATGTAGTGTCATCGATGTTAAGAATTTTGGTCCTGGGCATATGCCTCAGAGGTAAGAAACATGGTCTACACAGAGAATGGCTGGCATAATAGCAGCAAGGAAGCAGAAGTGTTCCTAAAAACAAAGCTAAGAGGTCATAGGTCAGAAGGTGGCTTCTGCCACCTGAATTCTGGCCCTGAGATGGCTTCTAGGATTGGGTGCAGAGCACAGCCCACCCAGTACACTGCTGGTGTAATAGCAGTGAGGGAATAGCCAAGTCCCTGGGCACACAGCTAAGAGGTGAGATGTCAAGAGGTGACTCCTGGCATAACACTGCTCCCTCACAAGAACAGCCCACCCTCTGAGCACATAACTAATTAAGAGCTTTAAGAGCCCTCAGACCAACAATTGATTAGGGCCAAACCAAGAACTAACCATGAGAAAATTAGGGAAACAATGGGCAGACAGCAGAGCAAGAATACATACAACAATACAAAGGTCAAGAAGACACCTCCAGAAGAAGCAAGTAGTTCTATGGCTTCAAGACCTGAGCATAACAATGAAGAGGGAACAGAAGAAAATGACCTTAAGACAGCTTTATGAAACTAATAGAAGCCTTAAAAGAAGATATTAAAAACTCCCTTAAAGAAATAGAAAAAATTACAAGCAGAAAATTAGAAGACTTGAACAAAGCCCTGTAAACAAATAAAGAAAACCAAGAAAAAGAAAACAAACAAGTGAAAGAAATTTGCCAAGATTTAAAAACCGAAATAGAAGCACTAATGAAGGCACAAACCAAGACAAAACTAGAAATAAAAAAAGCTGAAAAAAAGACCTGGAACTATATATTCATGCATAACCAACAGAATCGAAGAGGTGGAAGAAAGAATCTCTGGGGTGGAAAACTCAAAAGTGGTAATAGATACATCAGTTAAAGACAACACTAAAAACAAAAATGTCATAACACAAAATATCCAGAAAATTTGGGACATCATGAAAAAGCCACACCTGAGAATAACTGGAATAAAGAAGGAGAACAATACCAGCTCAATGGTACAGAAAATATATTCAATATAGTCATAGAAGAAAACTTCCCAAACCTAAAAAAGGAAATGCCAATAAAAATACAGGAAGCCTACAGAACACCAAATAGACTAGACCCAAAAAAAGACTGCTCACCATATAATGATCAAGACTCTAAACCCACAGAACAAATAAAAAATACTAAGAGCTGCAAAGGAAATAGTTCATATCACCTATAAAGGAAAACCCATCAGAATAACACCTGACTATTCAAAGAAAACAATGAAAGCAAGAAGGTCCTGGTCAGACATTATACAGACACTAAAACTGCATGGATGCCAACCTAGAATACTGTACCCAGCAAAACTGTTCAGTCAACATAGATGGAGTAAACAAGATATTTCACGACATAACCTGATTTAAATAATACCAAACCATAAACCCCACCCTGCAAAAAGCCGTAGAAGGAATACTCCAACCAAAGGAAACCAGAAACACCCATGTAACCACAGACAATTGGTAAGCCCACAGAAGAAACTGACTACCCGAAAAAAAGGAAATGCAAGCTACTACCAAAAATGGTGGAAAATATTGATCATTGGTTATTATATATCCATTAATATCAATGGACTCAATTCACCTATGAAAAGACACACCCTAATACCATAGATACAAAACGAGAAACCATCTTTCTGCTGCATACAAGAATCACACCTCAACTTTAAAGACAGACACAGGCTCAGAGTAAAGGGTTGAGAAAAGACTTCCTAATCAAATGGCCCTAAGAAACAAGCTAGTACAGTCATTTTAATATCTAACAAAATAGACTTTAAACTAAAATCAATTAAAAGAGACCAGGAAGTTTAATACTTGTTCATCTCAGGAAAAATTCTTCAAGATGAAATCTCAATCCTGAATATCTATGCCCCAAACACAAGGGCACCTACATATGTAACAGAAACACTTCTAAAGTTTAAACTGCATGTCAAACCTGATACATTAATAGTGGGAGACTTCAATATACCATTTTAACTCTTTGATAGGTCAACCAGACGGAAACTCAACAGAGAAATAATGGATCTAGCAAAAATTATGACCCAAATGGACTTAGTAGATATATACTGAGCCCTCTACCCAAACAAAAAAAAAATACATATTTCTCAGCAACCCATGAAACTTTCTCTAAAATTTACCACATGCTAGGTCATAAAGCAAATATCAATAGGTACCAAAAAATATGTATATAACATCTTGTACCATTTCAGATCACCAGGGTCTAAAGTTAGAATACAACAACATCAACAATCGCAGAAAGCCTACCAGTACATGGAAACTAAACATCACTCAACTGAACTACCTCTGGGTAAAGGAAGAAATTAAGAAAGAAGTAAATGACTTCCTTGAATACAATGAAAATGAATCCACAACATAGCCAAACATATGGGATACAATGAAAGCAGTCTTAAAGGGGAAAATTCATAGCACTAGATGCCTACATTAAAAGACTAGAGATGAACACAAAGAAAATATAGGTGTAGCAATCTTACTTGTATTTCTTCCCTTGATAAGCCATGCCTATCATTCTTATCCTCTGTATAGTTATTGTTAACTCTTCCACATTTTAAATTCTTTTTACTGTTTTTTTTTTTGATAAATACAAAATAAAGAAGAGAAAAAAAAAAAAGAGAAAAAAAAAAAAAAGACTAGAGAAACCCCACACAATAGACCTATCAGCACAGCTGAGGGCCATAGAACAATTAGAAGCAAATTCATCTACAAGAAATAGATGGCAGGAAATAATCAAGCTTAGATCTGAAATCAACACAATTAAAACAAAAAGAACAATACAAAAAAATCAAGGAATCAAAGAGTTGGTTTTTTGAGAAAATTAACTAGATAAATGCTTCTCCAAACTAACCAAAAAGCAGAAAGAGAGAGTATCCAAATCAAAAAAAAAATTCAGAAATTAAAAGGGGGACATAACAACTGATCCCCCAGGAAATCCAGAGAATTATCAGGTCATGCTTTAAAACTCTGTACTCCACAAAAATGAAAAATCTAGAAGAAATGGACAGCTTTCTGGACATGTACCATTTACCAATATTAAAACAAGACCATATTAAAGACCTAAGCAGTCCTATAACACCTAAGGAAATTGAAGCTGCCATTAAAAGTCTTCCAAATAAAAAAGCCCAGGTCCAGATGGTTTCAGTGCAGAATTCTACCAGACATTCAAAGAACTTCTAATACCAATACTCCTCAAACTGTTCCATATAGTGGAAAATGAAGAGATGCTGTCAAACTCTTTTTATGAGGCCACAATAACCCTGATACCCAAGCCACTAAAAGACACAACAAAAAAGGAGAATTAGAGACCAGTTTCTCTCATGAACATTGAAATACAAAAATTCTCAACAAAATTCTGGCAAACTGTATACAACAATATATAAAAAATGTCATCCACTATGATCAAGTAGGCTTCATTCCAGAAATATAGGGGTGGTTGGACATATGGAAAACTGTAAATGTCATCCATCATATAAACAAGTGAAGGAAAAAAAAAACACATGATCATTTCCTTAGATGCTGAAAAAAACATTGACAAAATCCAACATGCCTTCATGATGAAGGTCCTGTAGAGAGCAGGAACACAGGGAAAATACCTAAATATAATAAATGCGATTTACAAAAAGCCAAAGGTCAACATCAAGCTAACTGGAGAAAAACTCAAAGCAATCCCATTAAAATCAGGAACTAGACAAAGTTGTCCCTTCTCCCCTTATCTATTCAAGATAGTCTCAAAGCTTACCTAAAGCAATAAGAGAATGAAAGGAGATTAAGCAGACACAAATTGGAAAAGAAAAGGTTAAAAATATCTCTATTTGCAAATGATATGATTGTATATATAAGTGACCCACAAAATTCTACCAGGGAACTTCTACAGCTGATAAACACCTTAAGCAATATAACCGGACACAAGTTTAACTCAAAGAAATCAGTAGCTCTCTTACACACTAATGATAAAAGGGCTGAAAAAGAAATAAGGAAAATATCACCTTTTATAATAGCTGCAAATAGCATTAAATAATTTGATTGTAACTATAACCAAAGAAGTATCAGATATGTTTGACAAAAATTTTAAGTCTCTGAAGGAAGAAATTAAAGAGGATATAATGGAAAGGTCTCCCTGGATCAACATAGTGAAAATGGCAATCCTATCAAAAGCAATCTACAGATTCAATGCAATTGCAATTAAAATCCCAACACAATATTTTATGGACTTTGAAAGAACAATACTCAATTTCATTTGGAATAACAAGAAAGCCAGGATTGCCAAAACAACTTTCTCAACAAAAGAACCTCAGGTGGCATCACCATTCCCAACTTCAAATTATACTATAAAGCCACAGTAATAAAATCTGCTTGGTACTGGCATAAAAACAGACTTGCGGGTCAGTGGAATAAAATTGATGCCCCTGGCATTAACTCACACACCTATGAACACTTGATTTTTGGCAAAGAGGCCAAATATATGCAATGGGAAAAGGATAGTATATTTAACAAATGGTGTTGGCATAGCTGGATGGTAGTGTGTAGAAAAATGCAAATAGATCCAAGCTTTTCACCCTGCACAAAACTCAGATCCAAGTGGATCAAAGACCTCAACATAAACCCAGTCACACTGAACTTGATAGAAAGAAAGTAGGACATACCCTCCAATGCATTGTCACTGGTGACCACTTTCTAAATAAAACCCCAGTAGCACAGACACTAAGAATAGCAATCAATAAATGGGACCTCCTGAAACTGAGAAGTTTCTGTAATGCCAAGGACACAGTCAATAAGACATAATGACAGCCTATGGAATGGGAAAAGGTGTTTTTTACCAACACTACAAGTGACAGAGGATTGTCTAAGGCCACTTAATAATGATTTGAATCTTTTGTTATTACTTCTTAAAAAGTGTGTTCCCACGCTAGGAAGCATAAATGATCACAGAAGCATCATGTGATTTCAAGGACGGTAGCATACTTTAAAGACAGTACATGACAGGCAGAGAGAGTTAGCAGAAGTTTGAGAGCAGTTCTTACAAGAGTCTTTAACATGGGGAGAGCTTGCATTCTTCATTGTGAAGTGAAATGGTAGCTGTAATGATTGTGATCACTGTACCTATTCAGAACATCAGAGAATAGCTATGCCACATTTCAATCACAAAGAAGACAGACAAGTCAATATCTATCACAAAAGCTGTCTTGTTTACCAAACATAATGTTTTAATTTTATGTGAATCAATATGCTACTTGATTTAATCATTTTATGATCATCAAGAATTTGGAATTCTGCATGAGCTTAAGCTATTCATAAAATAAAATAAAGATATTTCTATGGCCTAAAATGTTGTATGTTCAGAATGAGATTTATTCATATGGATCATAATTATACAAATTTATATGTTTCATCTTCCAGGAACAGAACTCATAGATATGACCTCAAAATTCTGAAGGCTTATCTACAAAGTAGCATCAAAGCATGCTAGTGGAAAAAAAGGCCAATCTAATCTAAATAACTAAGTTTCAAGTTAGTCAATTTATCCCCCTAATTACCTACCAAAGCTTTGTTTAAGTTTGTGTGGGTTTTACAAATGTTCATTTTCTTTCACTCTCTCCCACCTATCTTCTGCTCCTCTGTATTGACTGAAACTCTTTCAAATTTCTATCAGCTTGGCTGGTAGCTAGCACCTTTTTCAGGAAAGTCACATAGGGAAAATCTCCAGAAGGATCTCCAGGCACATAATCCACATAGGCTCTTTTGGTACAATATTAATTTGTAGTATCACCTTCCAAGTGAATGCTTGGGAATTTGTAGTGTTTAATACCTTTTAATAAGCATGGCATGGAGGAAACCACACACAGAGATTAAGGAGGGGCCTTCTCAGATGGGGGATTATTTTGTGTGAGTGTCTTAACTGATTGTCTTATAGAAATCTGACACATGTTCTACAGGTCACATAGTCATTGAGAGACAATCACTAAAACATATCTACTGAGCTCATGTGGGGTGTGATAATAGGGAGCAGAGAAGAATACTGTGCCTAGATGTTATTAGTCAGGAATCATCAAAAAGCAAGAACAGAGATCACCACATTGAGGGTTTGGAGTGTCAGGAAAAACTAGAGAAGAGTGTACAGGATGCCAGAATTCAATATGTCATCTGCAGCAGCTCAAATGTAATTCATAATAGATAAAGCTACAGAACTAATTTTCTTTAGAAGAATAAGGCAATGCTTTAGTATCTCCTTTAACCTTTGTTTCACAGAATATTTGCTCAGTTGACTTTTTTAAAATCAGCCTAATGAAAGCCTTCTCTTTTCGAACAAGAAAGTGTGTGTGTGTGTGTGTGTTCTAGTTAGGTGCTACTTGAGAAAATCCTGAACAGAGGAGCAAACTTGTGACCACAGAATGGATGCCTCACTCCATCATTGAGAAAAGCAGTGAAAGAAACTAAAGGAGGACAGGAATCTAGGGCTGGAACTGAAGCAGAAGCCATGGAGGAATGCTGCTCACTGGCTTGTTGGCCTATGGCTTGTCCAGTTTGCTTTACTATACAACCTACTCTGGAGTAAAGCATCCTTTCACACAAATCATCAATTAACAAAATGACACAGAATCTTGCACACAGGCTAATCTCCTGAAGATATTTTCACCTTTCTTGTTACCTCTTTCCAGGTCAGTATCACTTGTGTTATAAGCAGAAAATAAACTAACAAGCACAGTATTTTTGTATGAAGTCTAACTCCAAGAGTTGATAAAACCAGGACAGAAACCTTATATAGGCTGTTTAGAGGAACAGTCCATAAACTTAATATATATGTAAGATATAAAACTTTAAATATCTCACTAAACTGTTTTCCTTTTCTATGTTGTATTAGATGGAATGTGAATAACCCTGCATGTGTGGACACCATCATTCACAGAATAAATTGGTTATTAATTGAAAATTTTAGTATAAGAAAGAGAAAAGGTTGTTGGCCAGAGAAGCCCAGAGATCGCCAAGAGACCAAAAGCTATTGCCATAGCTCTTCTTTACCCTCCATAACTACATAAAAGACCATCATTTTAGAACCTGCACATTTTGCCTGCAATACCCAGAGAAATCAGTTTCAAATTGATCCAGAACTTTCTCCCTCCTGGCTAGTTTGCATAGTGCTTGAAAGTACTATGAAGACTTTTGGGGGAGAAAAGTCATGTGTGGTTTTAACAAATATAGGACCCTATGTGCTTTAATATAGGTATTCCAGGCAAGGTGTCCTAATGATATAATAATGGCATAACTATTAAGGACTAAAATTGGATTGTAGACCTGCTTCACAAGAGGGCATTTTTAGACGTGTTACTGTAATATTAGTCAAAAGTCTTTGGCTGGGGAGGCCAAAAGTCCTGGGGTCAAAACTTGCTGTTGTTATTTTGATAACTTGTCAGGTTATAACATTATCTCCAAATATTTGCATTCATGTCCATAGATTCAGGCTGCTTTCATCATTGTTTGTAGAAACATCCTTTTTTTTTTTTTTTTGACAGTGATTAGAGTTAATGTTGAGATGCATAATTAGCAAATAGAAAAAATTATAAGAGCTGTGGGATATGGAAATATGTGGTGATATATTATCTTCTGAAGATAACGTGACTATTACAACTATGAATTCACAGAAACTGTGGTTAATATGCAAAAACATTATAAAAAATTCATCCATCCTAATCCACTACATAGATGACCTAGGTGATGCTGGGACCCTACCAGTTACTGAGAAACTACTGATAGCAGATAGTTGCTAAGAGAAACATCTTTCCTGAGGATGTGGCCTCAGGTAAGTTTCCTATGCTCCAGCTGATGATCCTATACACATACACATATGGGAAGCACCTATTGGACTTCTTAGGCTACAAAAATAAATGAAAACAAAAAATTCATAAAGATAGGAAGAAATGTCATAGTGAGTATGAGGGCATTGAAAGAGGAAGCATAAATTAATATGATTATACTCATTTTTATATGCTGGTATTAAATTTTCAAAGAGTAAAAAGTGTAAATTTCTTCAAAGATACTGTGAAGTTTTGAATTTATATAAAATGAGTTGTTTTAGTTCAATTATCCATCATCTCATTCAGTCATTTCAGATTCATTAAGTAATTCTATAATATTAATTGCATCTGGATTAAAATATTCATAGATAAATAAGGATCTGGAACAGTTCTGTCATGGATCTAAGTAGATGAAGAAATGTAATCAATTCTCTTATAAATAGTGTGTATCTTTACTGTCTATGTTATAAACTACAGGGCCTCAGGTCCCTTACGTAATTTGCCCTTGCGTTTTTAATCTCTAAAATGGAGTTATTTATCTCAATTTCTTTCTTCTTTAGCAAAGATTAAATATGTTTATGTTTCACAAATGCCTGACAAATAGTGGGCAACCACCATACTGTAGCTATTTCCAATTAGGTAATACCATGGAGGGACAAAATACTGTCAGAGAAAGTGAGTGGGTGGAGATTAAGCACCAGGTAGAACTGTGAGAGTCTTTTATTAAGGTCATAGTACTTGATGTAAATTTTCAACCAGACATAAATAAAAATATCTCTAGATTTTACTTATATGTAGAACATGCAGACATAGCAGCAGTGAAACATGGCATAGAGAAGACAATTCGTTATAAATATAGCAAAATGGGACTGTGGGAAGGCTTATCAGCAGACCCACAGTTGTCACTGCTTCTGATGTGAGTTCACTCTGAGAGACATGCAGTGGAATGAGAGAATCCATTCTTGTCAGGGGTTCTCTGACCTCAATGTGTGATCCCTGGCACATACAACGTCATAGAGACACATGTAGAGAAGCACAAAAACAAATACTTTTATGAAATACTTTTATTTTTTAAAGTTTTTGAATTAATTTTTAAAAGGCTAGATAAATCATCTAGAGATACAATGTAAAGCATAAGACAGGGTAACCCAATTATTTAAGAGCTTTTCTTAATAAAGTGGTAGCTTTATACACACTTATCAGCTTCAGAATAATATTATAAAATGATAGTTATGCCCATATATATAATACAATATATACACATACTTCTCCATATTATTTTACATCTCAACTACACACACAGTGAGGTGGCCTTTTTTTCCATTGAGACAAGTATTTCTAGGTTAGACCAGACTTATCAAAATGATCTGTGATTATAGAGGAGGGGTATGTGTTCCTAGGTAACATTTAAAATTCTTTCAATGTTGTTGAATTTTTTCTTGTTGCATGATATTTTTTCTGATTTTTTTATTATTGTTTCATTTTAAGGGAAGTGCTAGTTTGCTTAGTTGTATATTTTAGATAAATATTTCCAGGGAAACCAATCAAAATTATCAGTGTACTTAACTTGCTCCTTTTGGGTGACTAAAAGTAAAAATTTCAGTTTATAATACTAAATTTTCTACCCAGGAACATTTCATCTGCCATTTCTGAGCTTTTTAAGAAAGATTGTGAAAGAAACATGCTCAAAAATGTGCCTGGCTTTACATGTGAGACATATTCCTACCTATATGAATTTGTATAATTTGTTCAAACATAATGTCCTTCTGTTCTTCATCCAGAGAAATGACTACTGGGGGAACCACTGATTACAGTCAGCAAGAAGGCTGTCTTTACTTTGTCTCATCTAAATGCTGTCACTTTTGCTCTCATTGAGAGATGAGCCCAGTGCCATCAGCGCTTGACTCTGTCAGCCTTCAACATTTTGAGTACACTAAGATGTACAGCATCTATCTTCAACCAATGGAAACAGAATAATTTATTCCATTGCATTTAGCTAATTTTAAATTTAATATTAAGAAAAACTGAAACTGAATATTGAATTTGAAAAGTTTATAATGAATTATGAATGTCATTTCCAAATGTGTCTGTCATTGAATAATATTGTATTTTCTTCAAAAGTATGCTGGCATATTTTTTTAACAAAAACTGATTATTTGGGCTATATCTACCTACATCTAGGATTTATTTTAGTTTGTATTTTATTAGTATGTATCATGAGTGTCTGACACTTGTGTGTGTGTGCCCTAAACACCAAGAAGAAGGATTAATGCCTATTTAAGCTGGAGTTACATTACAGATGTTTACAAAATGACAAACATGGGGGGAAACTCATGTCCTCTCCAAGAGCAGCAAGTATTCTTGGTCACTGAGCAAAGAATTCAGCACCAACCCAAATTTCACCTTTAAAGTGAGCATTAAACAGATACTTAATGCATCTGTCCAATGTTCTTCCTCCTCTTTACCTCTAAATATCTTTATACTTACTATTATCTGACTGTAGAAGATTGTAAGAAGACATTTATCATATCATATTCAAATTCACATAATTATTAGATACTTAGACTCATTGTTTAGAATAAATAAAATTCTTTTCATATCTTGATTTAAATACAACATAAATCATGGGAGTTCCTACAAACACACACACATTAATATATCCAAATTATAAAACAGTTTGACTTTATTTATTTTTATTTTCTTTCTGGTACAGACAACTGATAATTTTTGAAAACATAATAACTATTACCATGTTCCAAATATAGTGCTTCAGTTTCTTGATTTAAGCTCTTTAATGATTTCAAACAACCCCTAATAGAAAAGTCTGCCTGTCTCCAATTATAAGATTCATTTCATAAAGCAAACTTAGAAAGTTGTTGCTAGCAGGACGAGACTAAGTAGCTTGTTGTGAGCATAATAAGTTTGTCTATTATGCTGAGAATTAGGACTCCCACAGATAACAAGCCCAGAGGGCCTCCAAGGACACAGTAGAGGTCTATTACCAAGAGCCTCTTGTGCATTCTTCAACATGAAGGGTCTATCTCGGCTTTCACCCAGAGTCATGCTCCTGCTTTCCTCTTTTCATGTTTTTAAACTGCCCTGCAGATTAATTTGCTTTATAGGAACCTCAAGTGGCAAAAGCTTTTATGCATGAGCATGTTTGCTTTTCTCAGCAGAATGCCCATTACTATGAGAAACTAGAGCTTGGAAACTAGGGCTGAAGACAAGGATTACTGAAGTATTCTATTCATTTTGAAAAGCCAAGCAGACTGCTAAAATGTTAGCTTTCTAGATATTTCCTGTCATTTTATTACTTCTATAAGCCTAAGCAACTTTAAATCTTATAACTGTTTCATTATTATTATTATTATTATTATTATTATTATTATCCTCTGGCAACAGGTAAAATTTAGTCCTTCAGTCATGTATTCAAATGAAAGCCAAGTTTCATATCTACAAAACATTGTGGATATTTAAAAGGAGCTCACACATGCTAGTGTAAAGAGCTGTGGAAATCAAGTTGAATATTGTGAGTGTAATTTCAAGAGCTACTCTTAATGTCTGCATGGAAGCTTGTAATGAGGAAATTATCTGTATGTCTAGACAAAACTCACAATTTCAACACTGATGAACCCCTTAAATATTCTGATCCAGAGATCATACACTTTATTTTTATTTTGCAAATTGAAAAATAGATATTATTTTACCATTACATATTACTTAATTATAAAAGCATAATATTTAATTAATTATATAATATATACCACAGTATGTCCCAGAGGGTGATAATATTCCCCATAAGAGCTATAGACTATCTATACCCTCTTACCAGGCATGAAAAAATTTCCTCAACATATTGGTCACGAGAATCCAAGAGATTCCTAATTTGCTGTTGTTGCCCATGGTTACCTTGAGAAGTTGGATGTGAGACATTATTGCTGAAGTCCACTCACTGTGGAGATAGCACATTAGGAAATCACTGTTACTTCTGAGGAGAAGAAACATAGTGTGCTGATGGTGAAAGGCCTTCCTTTAATTATGCCATTCTTTTACCAATTTATGTGAGTTGGACGGCTTGAAACTCTTGAGCTAATAAATTGCAGAAGCTGTGTTACTCTACTGTATAATTCAAACAAGTATTCTAAGCCATCACATGATGGAAATGTTGCTTAATTAATAATCTTGGAAGGGCTTTTATCACAGAACATTATAAAGGTCAATTAAGTAATAAGTTATTATTACATGAATAAGCCAAAGACAGAATTTTGTCAGTTTTCTATTTTGATTCTAGGCATGAAAAGATCATCAGTCATCATTTGACAGGCTAGAAAATTCATGGAAAAATATGACTTTAAAAATTTTATTTTATTTTTTTTACATACTAACCACTGTTCCCCTCCTTCCCCTCTTCCCAGTTACCTTCCCAGCTTCTCCCCACCCCACTTTCCCATCCATTCCACAGAGAGGGAAGGATCTCAGGTTAAATAAATGCAGTCTGGCATATCAAGCTGAGGCAGGACTAAGCCACTCCTCCAAATAGCAAGACTGAGCAAGGTATAACTTTATAGTGAATGGGCTCCAAATGCCTGTTCATACATTGGGGATAAATCCTGGTCCCACTGATCTAGGTCCCACGAACTGCTCAAGCCACACAACTGTCATCTACATTCCATTTTCTGTTATCTTCTTCAATTTCTTTCTTAAGCAATATAAAGTTTTTCTTGAATAGATCTGTTCTTCTTTGGTTATAGTTACTCCAAGGTATTTAATGCTATTTGCACCCAGCCACACTGAACTTGATAGAAAGGAAAGTAGGAAATATCATCCAATGCATTAGCATAGGTGACCACTTCCTAAATATAACACCAGTAGCACAGACACTAAGAACAATAATCAATAAGAGTGACCTCCTGAAACTGAGAAGCTTCTGTAAAGCCAAGGACACAGTCAATAAGACAAAACAACAACCTATAGAATAGGAAGATTTTTACCAACCACCTACAATTGACAGAGGACTGACCTCTAAAATATATAGAGAACTCAAGAAACTAGATCCTAAAACCTTGAATAACTCATTCAAAATATGAGGTTCAGAACTAAAAAGGGAATTCTCAGCAGAAGAATTACAAATGGCTGAAAGGCACTTAAAAAAGTGTTCAGCATCTTTAGCCATCAGAGAAATGCAAATCAAATCAACTTTGAGATACCACCTTACACCAGTCAGAATGGCTAAGATGACACAGATGACAGCCTATGCTGGAGAGGTTGCAGAGCAAGGGGAACATTCCTCCATTGCTGGTGAGATTAAACGCTTATTCATCCACTCTGGAATGCAGTATGGCAGTTTCTCAGGAAACTGGGAATCAATCTCCCAAGGATCCAGCAATGTCACTAATGGGCATATATCCTAAATATGCATATTCACACTCCAAAGGCATTAGCTCAACTATGTTCATAGCAGCATTATTCATAATAGCAAGAACCTGGAAACAACCTAGATGCCATTCAACTGAAGAATGGACTAACAAACTGTGGTACATATACAGAGTGGAGTACTACTCAGCAGTAAGAAAAAATGATATCCTTAAATTTGCAGGCAAATGGATGGATTTGAAGAATATCCTCCTGAGTGAGGTAACAGAAACTCAGAAAGAAGAGCAGGGAATGTATTCACTCTTAGTGGACTTTAAGCAATGAAGCAAAATAGCAAGCTGCAAACCACAGCCACTGAAGAACTTGGGATCTAAAGTGCCATGGACTGTCACCTTGGAGCCCATTCTTTCCAGAGCAACAATTGACTCAATCTTGATGTTGGGATGAGGAAAGCAGAGTTGCCTGGAGTGGATGCTGTACTAATCCGTCTTGGGACCTTTGAACCTCCTGCCCTTGCTGGGGAGGAGATAAGGCAATGGGGAGAAAAGAGAGAGATTGGGAGAATCAGGAGGGTGAAGGGAGTCTGAACAAGGGTATAGATAGTTATAAAAAGAGACTTTATTCATAACAAATTAAAGAAAAAATTCTAATTTCTAAAACATTTTCCACAATTTTTTAAATGTAGTAAATGCAAAGTTTCTATCTCTTTTTGTCATTTAACTATGATAATCAGTTTCCTATCTCCAGAACAAATATCTGAATTAATTACTTTTAATATTTATTTTGGCACAGATACTTAGAAATTCATATCTATTGAGATTAAACTCTACTTCTTGAGTGAATCGCTTCTGTTCAGGCTTGTGCTCATATATATCACTGCTAAGTGCTGGAACAATGACCATCAGCTTTACCCTTGACATCTGGTGTAGGAGCATATTTATTGAGCATTAGAGCCTTTTTTCAATTGTCCAATCCCTTTGCCTTCTGGATGATATTATCTTTTTATTTTGCTCTTGGTTTGTTTTCTTGGTGAATTCCTTTTCCTTTCCATCACTTGTTTTTATATGGCCATAGACATAGTAAAGTTTCTATTATAAGTGCCAAGGGAAAGTCCCTTATGAATCATGAGTTTTCTTTGTACAATGGGGAAGTGAGTATTGTTATAACAGTAGGGTCTTTTCCTTACAAAGGTCTGTGTAGTAGCAGAAGAATTACAGGGTTACAATTTCTGGCATTGTGATATTAAGTGTCATAAAGAAAAAAAGGCATTCTTGCATATAGGGTCCAAAACCCTGCCACGAGATTTCAATACAAGTACTATCCTCCAGAGAGCTAAGAAAAAAATTTCCTCTAAGATGGTGGTGGATGTTATTCATCAGGGTTTTCTTAGGATGGAGGGCTTTTCACTCTTGTTGGTTCTTATTGTATTAAAGTGAGGACTGCACTCTAGTGTCAACAAAGGTTGATACAAGAGAAAGATAAAGGCCCAAAGAGCAAGCAGTTCCATTGATCTACATTTGTTTAGAGCTGTTCAAATAATTTCATCACACAAGTAATTATAAACCAAGTCCAATCTTTGTTTCTACACAAGGAGAGAAAACTTTCCATCCAGGATCAAATATTTTTTGGTGGCCAAATTATTTGTGTTTACTATTTGTTACCTAAAAAAAAAAAAAAATAAAACCTTCTCAATTAATTATGACCTAGTAGATACAAAGTATGAACTAAGAATTCACACCTCCATGTTTATCCCAGATAACATTAATATCTCTGGTCTTAAAAATTCATATCAAATACCATGTCTCAACATCAGCTGAAATGTAACATTAGGAAGGAAGCAGTAAAGCAAAGAACAAAGAGATATGAAGTGATTTACCACAGGTCAAATAACTACTTCTTTTTAGTGTTGTAATGTTTTCCATTATACAACAGAATGCTTTACTAGATTATTTTCATTATTCAGACTGAAGCTGAGCATGCTCTGTTAATGGTTTCTTTGGTACATATAAATCTCTTACAAAATAACAGGGTGAAGATGAAGAACACTTTTACCCAATTCACAGTTCTGTATGCCCCGGGGCCTTCTAAAAATTTGGAATTATATTTTTAAAACAGCAAGAAGTGATATTTTTGAAGACACATACTTTCTTCTTTTACTTAACATTGTAAGAAACTGAGAATCACTGAAGAAAAACCTCAGACTCAAATCGTATGAAAACACCGAGTGTTTATTCTACAGAAATAGCTAGCAAGCAGGGGTCAATCAGCCACACAAAATAACAATGACAATAAGGGTCAAAGGTACTCATTCATTTTACAGACTCACAACAATTCCTCCTCTTGCCTCTCTTCCTACCCTAATCTCTCACCAACCTTCCACCACCACCCCTAGCCACTGCTCAGAGAGGGTAGGACTTCTCAGGGGGAGTCAACAAAGTCTGGCTTATCAAGTAGAGGCAAGATCTAGCCTCTCTCCCTATTCATCAAGGCTGAGCAGAGTATCCTATTATAGTAAATGGGCTTCAAAAAGACAGTTCATGAACTAGGGATAAACCTTGGTAACACTGCCAGAGGCCCCAAAAAACTGCCCAAGCCACACACATTAACATCCACATTCAGAGGACCTATTTTGGTCCTATGTAGGTTCCTCAGCTGTCAGTTCAGAATGTGTAAATTCCCACTATTTAGGTCAGCTATCTCAGTGAGTTTCCCAATTATAATCTTGACTTCCTTTCTTGCTCATTAATTCCTCCTCCCTCTCTTTGACTGAACTCCAGAAGCTTGGCTCAGTGCTTATCTGTGGCTTTCTTTTTCTACTTTCACCAGCAAAGTTTCTATAATGACAATTAGGGTAGTCATTAATCTGATTACAGAGGTAGACCAGTTCAGGCACAGTCTCCACTACTGGCTCATCTTTGTAGATTTTTGGAAATTACCCTAACACCAGTTTTCCCCCATCCCCACAATAGTTTCCTTTATTAAGATATCTTTCTTCTTGCTCTCCCTCTCTGTCCTTCCCCTAACTGGACCATTCCCCTCCCTCTCCTTGTTTACTTAGGAGACCTTACCTATTTCTCTTCCCTAGAGCAATTCATGCAGGTTCTCTTAAGGTCTTCCTTGTTACTTAGCTTCTCTGAGGTAATAGATTATAGCCTATTTACCTTTAGCTTTACATCTAACATTCACTTATGAGTCAGTACATACAATGATTATCTTTCTGGATCTGGGTTACCTCACTCAGGATGATTGACTCTAGTTTCATTTATTTGCCTTAAGCAGGCCCTTTAAATAAGAAACTTTGGTAATTCGATGAATGGTGAGCTAGTCTTTGTTCTACATAGTCAGTCAATGAGCAATTTCATCTGAAGTACATTGATTGGATTGGGCCAGTGACAATTCTTCCCATTGTAGCCTTTTTAGTCATCATTGGTAAGCAACTGGTATATCCTGTAAATTAGGGTCTCCTTAACCTTAAAAAGGCCAGGTTTAAAACTATTTAGCTGATTAGCTAAACTTAACTGGAGGACTACCTGCACTCAGGCTAAAGTCATTTTCTACAAGGGAGTGGCACTGTATCTGTAATGGAGTCACATTCAGGCCCCTTCACATTAAATTATGAATATGCATGTCAGTTGCATTGTCATCCTAAAATCTTTAAATGCACTCTATTACATTGAATACCATACATTGAACAAAAAAACCCCCAAAAACATTATGTATGTTAGTACATAATGAAAACCCAGAGCCAGATATTGTGGGAAAGCTGAAATATCAGAAACAAACCATAGCTATGCAGCCAACTCCTCAGGCCTGTCTCCAAGAATTCTCCAACTGAAGATCTCTGAATCCTCAGCTGGAAAAAAGGAAATGTATCTGGGAAAGCAGAAAAACCCTCTTAACTTGTTCTTTTCACATTCCTAAAGCTAAGATTAAAGATGTGGGTCATCTCTCCTAGACCTGGCTTGGGTCTATGGTTAACTCTGAATTCCAGATTCATTTTATTAAATATGTATCACCACAGCCATTCATGGAACTTTTTTGAGACACTGTTTCACACAGCCTCAACCCACTATTTTAATAAAGTTGATCTTAAATTTATTATTCCAGTTTCTATTTTTAAAATACTGGAATTATAGCTGTGAACCCAATGTAAAACACCTGACTTCTTTGGATAGAATGACTTCAGCTACATAGTTATTCAAATTTTTAGAAAGTAGAAAAAACTATTAAGAGAAAAACTTCTGTCAGGTCTAGGCTGATTAACAAAACTGCTGAATATGAACATTGCACAAGGAAACCATTCAAAATGAATGCTATACATAATCTATGTCTAGTTCGTAGACAACCAATGGGAAACATGATCACACTGTGGGAGGAACTGATTCTAAAAATGAGTATTATAAATTTTTTTTCATATGATAGTCTCTAACCTTGGATAGACATTTGGTTTCTCTCATAGTGTTATTTACAGATTAATATACAGTGAGCTTATAAAGCAATATAAGAACAGCTGCACTCATTAAAGATAGGCAGAAAGGGAAAAAGTTGATCAAGGGAATACAAATTGGAAAGGAAAAAGACAAACTATCATTATTTGCAGATGATATGATAGTATACAAAAGTGACCCCCAAAATTCTATCAGGGAACCTATATAGTTAATAAACACCTCCAGCTATGTAGCAGGATGCTGGACTAACTCAAAAAAAAAAAAAAAAAAAAAGAAAGAAAGAAGGAAAGAAAGAAAGAAAAGAAAAGAAACCACAATGACTTTCCAATACACAAATGATAAAAGCTGCCAGGAGTGGAGATTGAACTAAGCAATATTGGGGCAGTGGGACCATGGGACCATTGCAGCCTGCCCAGGGATGGGATGGGGATTTGTGGAGAAGAAATAATGACCTGATGTGGTGGGAGGGGTTAGGGACCTTGAATAAAGATATACAAGGTTAGAAACTGTGACTTCTTTGTTCATAATAATAATAATAATAATAGTAATAATAATAATAATAAAAGGAAAAAAAAGAAAAAGAAATTAGGGAAACATCACCCTTTATAATAGATGCAAATAGCATTAAGTATCTTAGGGTAACTCTAAAAAAAGTGATAGACCTGTATAGCAAAACTTTAAGTCACTGAAAAAGATATCTGAAAACAGAAAAATCTTCCATGCTCCTGGTCAGGTAGGAATAACATAATAAAAATGTCAATTTTACTGAAAGCAATGTATAGATTCAATGAAATCACCACCAAAATTCCAACACAATTCTTTAAAGACCCCATAAAAACAGTACTCTACTTCATGTGGAATTATAAGAAGCCTAGGATTGGCAAAACAATTCTGTTCAATAATAGATATTTGAGAGACATCACCATGCTTGACTTCAATCTCTACCATAAAGCTACAATAATAAAAATAGCTTGGTACTGTCATAGAAATAGACTTGTGGATCAATGGAACTGAATCAAAGATCCTGGCATTGATCCACATACGTATGAGTTCCTGATGTTTTTACAAATAGGCCAAACATATACAATAGAAATAAGATAGAATCTTCAACAAATGGTGTTAGCAAGGTTGGATGGTTATATGTAGAAAAATGTGAACAGATGCATATCTATCACCTTGCACAAAACTCAAATTCAAGTGGGTTTACTTGAACCCAGTTACACTGAACCTGATAGAAAAATAGTGGGAAATACCCTTCAATGCATTGTTACAGGTGACCACTTCCTAAATATAACATCAGTAGCATGGACACTGAGTGCAACAATTAGTAAATGGGACCTTCTGAAACTAAAGAGCTTCTAAGAGCCAAAGACAAAAGGACAGCCTACTAGATGGAAAAAGATCTTCACCAACTGTACATTAGATGGAGGACTTATCTCTAAACTATATGCAGAACTTAAGAAACTAAAGAACAACACCCCAAAGAACACAATTGTAACACAAATTCTAGTTGTTATTAAATGAAAACTCAGATTCAGATATCAGGGAAAAGCTCAATATCAGAGAGAGAAAACATACTACAATCAAATCTCACCCAGCCAACTTCTCAAGGTAAAAGCTAACTTATATCTTCCTCCACCTGGCTCTTTGTCAGCTTCTACAAAATAAATCTGTCTTCTTATGCCTGTTTTAAATATCTTCTTTGCCTAATTGTTTCATTTCCAGGTTTAATTTTGCATCATATTCTAGAGCTAAGATTAAAGGTGTGAAGTACTATTATTTGGTAGTTAGACCTTGAACTCACAAAAACACAGAAAGATCTCCTTTCTGGAATTACAAGATTAAAAGCATAGTTTATCTATCACTCTTAGTCTTTCTCCTGTTGGGATTAAGCACATTGAGTTACCACTCTCTAACCCTCCTAGCTTGACTATGGGTGTATCTGTTTTCTGATATTCCAGACTGGTTTTATTAAATATATAATATATCACTATATATCTTCTTTTGTGTCAAAAATTAAAAGGTTATAACTGAAATAGGAAAAACCATATAAGATAGGTATACTAATTATATTCAATAGATACAAACAATAACTCATTGGTAATGTTCAGTATATTAACAATTGACAATTTTAAATAATTATTTCATTTTCTGTTCTATTTTGGTGAGTCCAAAATATTATGGCTAATTCACTTTCTCAAATTTGTATCACTAACTAAAAACTATATTTTGATGTCTTTCAAACTTATACAATTTATCTTCTAAGTGAGTTTTATTGTAAAATGGACACTAGAAAACTACAACTATCTCAATTATAACTCCCTCAGAGACCCAAGAAGGAAATATTAACTAAGTAAACAGCACTAGCAAGCAAGCAACATCCAAAATGTGAGAAATGAAACTGCTGGTTTCATATTTGAAATATTTCAAACTGCTTTGTCATATTTCATGTAAATCATCATTGTGGGGCACCATCTTCCTTTAGTACAGTTAAGTTCACAATTAGGCATTGTCATGGATTACTGCAAAAAAAAACTGATAGGAGACTAAAACTCAACACAATGTATAGAAAGCTAAAAAAAAAACCCTTTTCTATAATTAATTAGTGTTTTATGTGAACATCAATTTCAAGACAAAGCATTAAGTATATATAATCTTAAAATTTTTGATATAAGCATTATTTACTGTATAATTAGAAAAATAGAATAATCCTTGGTGTTTAGTTATACTTCTGTTCCACATCAGGTGGTTCTTTTGATATGATAGAGAGATCTTGTATTTTCCTTTAACAATTATGCTTGGGTTTAGAGAAGGAGAGAGCCACACTCAAACTCTAAAGCCAGCTTGAAATTATATTTAAAGTGGGACTTCAACTTTTCTTACCATTAAAGACATTTAGAGGTTAAGCAATAAGATTTTATCCTGTAAAATATACTAATAGGTATGATATTGCTATGCATTTAAATTTTTGCTTTAAAATTTTTTGGGATAGCCTCCTTTCTGCTTTAAACATTTAGATGCCCAAGGTCTTTTAACTTCTTAAAGATTAGTATTTCTAGTTTTCTGTAAAGATAAAAATAAAAATCTGCTCCAATCCTTTGTCTTTCTTACAACTAAAAGAGCTGTAATATGGGTGGAGGAGCCATCAATGCTTATTTTCACAAGGTTATCTGGTTCAAATATGTTTTTTTTTATTAATTTTGATGGTATTCATAGCTTTTCTTCACCTGTGGAAACAAAAGCAAATCTCCTTCCCCAACATAGCACATATTCTGGCTTCCATTCTGAGGTCAGTACATCTTTGAAGTAGACAGGCTGATTTACCTCAGTTATTTTCTTTCTATACTCCAATGCCTTTCAGTAGTTGTTGTTTCCCAATAGCATTGAGATATTTCAAAGTTAATAAAGCATTATGTAATCTATTTCTAAGGAATTTTGTTATTAGTTCCTATTTATTTAGTATATCCTTTAGTTCAATTTGATCTCTTTATGACTACTTGCTTTGAAAGATTGTTTGGCATACTTGTAATATGCTTTATTTTATAATAAAATGTTTTAATTTAATAGAGACATATGCCACAGCAATTTCAGTCTTAATTTGCACAGGTAGTCTCATGATGGCTATAACTTCCAGCAAATGTCTGAGTACAGAATCAGCCTTTTCTGATCTCAGAGCAGATCCTCATTGAAATCTTGAAATCATAGCTATTGTATGATGTACATATTTGAATTTTCTAAATTCTGCAAAATGAAACATCTATCTTCTGGATTTCATTTCTATGTGTATCTTTAGTGTTATTCCCTGATGGTAATGGAGTTTGGTTATATAAGGAACAGGTGGAACATCTTTTTAAATTTTTTTTGGCTTGTTGCCAAGTGATAGAGAAATCTTTTTTTTTTTTAATCCTTTAATCTTGGTGTGATTTTTATTAATGAAATCCTAAGGCCTCTGGCACATTTCCTCTTAATAATTTATCAATTTCATCATTACCTTGTGCTAAAAGACCTGGCAGACTTATATGTGATCAAATGTGGGTTATATAGAATGCGTGATTCCTAGTCCTGAATATTTCTTATAACAGAATAAATAATGATGTGGATTCTGACTCATAATTATTAAATTCAGCAGTTTTAATGTGTAAAACAACTCTTTATGCATACTGAGAGTCAGCGAACATGCTAATTGTTTGGTAAAATCGATTAATACCATCATGATAGCATATAATTCTGACTTGAACAGAATTACATGAGTTTTGAGCCACTTTACTTACATTTTCTGATTTGGAACTTGTCTTTTCTGATTTGTTTGTCATCAGTATAAAATGTAGGGCCTCCAGAAATTGGCTTATCTCATATATCACTAGGAAGAATTCAGTTAGTTTTCTTTAGAAATATAGTTCTTCCGCTTTGAGAATATTTGATGTTAATATATCCCAAAAAATTACTGCAGGCTTTTTGCCTAAGTTCATTTTCTGCCCATAATTGATCAATTTCTTCATTAGTTAAAGGTATAACAATTTCTTCTGGGTTCATTTCAGTCAATTGACAAAGTCTTAATTTTCCATTATAAATCAACACAGAAATCTTTTCCACATATGTCTTTAATTTCTTACTCATTTTATGTGGTAGAAATTTCTACTGAAATATAACATTTTTATTTGCATTAAAATTCCTGGAGGAGAATATTTAGAGTGTAAAATAACTAAAATACAATTAAGGTCTGGATCCACATTGACAACTTTTAATTTCTTTTCCATCAAAATCAATTCTATCTCAGCTTCAGGTGACAATGCTCTTAGACTATTTATGTCCTTGTTACCATTTAAATATTTAAACAAATTATTTAGTTCATTATTTTTTATTTCAGTTGTGGTTTGTAAAATGGAAGTTTATCCAAGTAATCTTTGAAAATCATTAAATATCTTCAATCTGTTTTTCCTGATTTGTACCTTTAGGGTCTAGTTTTTTTGTTGACCTATATTGTAAGCTAAATAATTAATGGAATTTAGTTTTCGTATTTTTTTTTCAGTAAAATTTTGCAATCTACAAGCAAGCAATTTTCTTTGCTTCTTTAAATATTCTAAGGTATCAATATTTGAGACAACCAAGAAGATGTTGTTCATGTAGTGACAAATGATAGATTGTGGGAATTTGTTTTATTTTTTGTTGTTGTTTACTACATTAGTCACTTTTTTATTTTTAAATTTTTTTTTAACCTTGTTTATCCTTATTCAAGGTCCCTCCCCCTCCCATCACATCAGGGCATTCTTTCTTCTCCACAAATCCCCATTCCATCCCTGGCCAGGCTGCAGGAAGGCCCATGGTCCCACTGCCCCAATATTGCTTAGTTCAGTCTCCACTCCTGACAGATGCAGTTTTCTCCCCCCTCCCTCAAGAGTGAGTTGGGTGTTCCTCTAGGGGGAATGGGATCAAAGGTATCAGTCCAGGGTGGTTCTGATCCCAAGCTGTTCAGTGGTTGTGGTTTGCAGTTTGGGCATGCTTTGATTGTTTCTTGTTTGTTTGTTTGTTTAGAGTCCACTAATGAGTGAGTACATCCCCTGATAATCTTTCTGAGTTTGTGACACCTCACTCAGTAGAATATTCTCCAAATCCATCCATTTGCCTGCAAATTTTAGGATATTATTTTTTCTTACTTCTGAGAAGTACTCCATTGTGTAGATTTACCACAGTTTGTTATTCCATTCTTCAGTTGAGGGACATCTAGGTTGTTTCCAGGTTCTAGCTATTACAAATAACGCTGCTATGAACATAGTTGAGCTAATGCCTTTGAATATCAGAGAGAACAAACAGACCACACTCAAATCTCACCCAGCCAACTTCTCAAGGGAAAAGCTATCTTCCAGCTTCCTCAAACTGACTCCTCATTGCTTCTACAGAATAAATCTCTGTCTTCCTATGCCTGCCTTAAATATCTTCTTTGCCCAGCAGTTTCACTTCCAGGTTCAACTCTGCATCATATTCTAGAGTTAAGATTAAAAGTGTGAGCTACTACTAATTGGTAGTTAGGCCTTGAACTCACAGAAACACAGAAATATTTCTGTCTCTGGGATTACATGATTAAAGTTTGCGTCACCACTCCTGGTCTTTTAGATTCTGGAATTAAAGGTGTGAGTTACCACTCTCTGACTCTCCTTGCTTTACTGTGAGAGTATGTGTTCTCTGATATCCCAGATTAATTATATATACAAAATATATCACCAAACTTAATTGAAAAATGAGGTACAGAGCTAAGTAGGAAATTCTCAATAGAAGAACTCCAAATGACTGGGAGATATTTAAGAACTGCTCAGCTTCCTTAGCCATCAGAGAAATGCAAATTAAAGCAACTCTGAGATACCATCTTCCATATGTCAGAGTGACTAAGATCAAAAACAAAGATGACAATCTATGCTGGTGGGGATGTGGAGCAAGGTAAAAATTTCTCCATTACTGGTGTGAAGTGTAAACTTGTACAGTTACTTTGAAAATTAGTATGGTGATTCCTCAGAAAACTGAAAATCAATCTACCCAATGATTCAGCAATTTCACTATGGGGCTTATTTCCAAGGGATGTTCATTTTTACCCTAAGGGTATTAGCTCAACTCTGTTCATAGCAGCATTATTCAATGTAGCCAGAACCTAGAAACAACCTAGATACCCCTCAAATGAAGAATAAATTAAGAAATTGTGGTACATTTACACAATGGAGTACTGTTCAGCAGTAACAAAAATATGACATCATGAAATTTCCAAATAACTAGATGAATCTAGAAAATATCCTGTGTGAGGTAACATAGACCCAGAAAGGCAGCCATGGTATGTATTCACTGATAAATAAATTTAAGACATAATGCTAAGGATAATCAGGTAACAATCTGAAGCATACTCAGCAGGTAAATAAGAAGAGAAAGCTAAAAGAGAGAGCCATAGATCTCCCTAGAAAGGGGAAGTAGAGAAGTTCTCCTGAGAAAATTGTGATCATTGCAAGGAGAGGAATAGAGTAAGGGGAAATGAGACGAGAACATGAGATAATGGGATGGTAAAGGGGGGAGGAACAACTGAGAGGGAGATTAAAGAAGTAGATATTGATAAAGGGAGCCATTGTGTGATCAGAGAAAAATCTGATACTATGGAACACTCAAGAATCCACAGGATGAACCCAGCTAGGTCTCCAAGCAATAGTGGAAAGGGTGCCTAAACTGGTCTTCCCCTATTATCATATGAATGACCACCCTAACTGCCATTAAAGAGCCATCATCCAGCAGATGCAGAGAAAAATAACTAAACACTGGTCCGAGCTACTGGTCCAGTTGAAGAAAGGAAGGAGAGATTACATGAGAGAAAAATGGAGAGACCCATGGAGTAGGCAGTCCCAAATATTGTTGAAAGTATTTCCATGAAATTGATCTGAACCCGTTGAATGAAGATGGCAATCAAAAGGCATGGACAGTTGCTGGATCCTCTTACAATTGGACCGGAGTCTGTTTTGGGACTATGAACCGGCTCCTCGAAGCCCATGTTTAGCAACAAAACATGTTTCTCAACCTTGATAATTGGTTTCGGGAAGCAGTCCTATATTAACTGGATATGCCAGACTGATCTTATTCACCTTGTGATTCCTTGCCTTTTCTGGCATGTGAACAGGGGGAGTAGGTAAGTAGGGAGGAGAGAAGCAGGGGGAAGACTGGGAAAAGAGGCAGGAGAGGGTTGAAATTAATATAAAAAATAAAAATATATAAGAAACTCAGTCTCAATTTAAGTAGAGAGTTTATATTCATAAATTTTATCTATAATATTTGAGGAATAATTATGCATTCTCAGAAAAGCATGATTATCCAAGGTACATAATGTATGATGATGGATTACATTAGGATATCTAATAAAACAAAGTTTCAACAATATAAAAGATTAAAATGTGTACTTTCAGAATCCAGAAATATCACTATAAATGAGCACCTCTTACTAAGTGAAAAATGGGCAGTTAGAGTCAATAGGAAAGAGGTGGCATTTTTCGTCAGTAGTGTATCACCAATGCATTGCCTTTCCTTTATTAAGTAAACATATACTCACATTTTAGCCAAAGTTAAGACTAGTGTATCACATACAAAAAGGAGGCAGAGATGTAGAATGGTCATTTATTGGGAAGAAAGGTTTCAGTGGGCAGAAAAGGGTCAAAATAGAGTGAATAGATGTCTGAACAAAGCAACTAAAACTCATTATATAAATAAAGGAAAGTATCAAATAATAAAAGTAATAAAATAATAATAAAATGCTTGATGTCCATTTATCAAATCTCAAAATTTAGATGAAGATAATAATGACTAATATCTGATACAATTACTGGTAAAATAATGAAAAATTTTCCCTTTATGTTCTAGTGAGATGGTTTAATGAGTAAGAGTGCTTGATATGCACACATGAAGACCTGAGATAAAATTCCAGAACCTTCCTCCATTAAATCAGCTATAATACAGCAAAAACATATAATGTTAGTGTTGTGGGAAATGAGACTAGAGTATCATTGTGACTTACTGTCAGTCAACTGAGTTCTAGTTTCAGTGAGAGATGTTGTCTCTAGGGAATAAGGCAAACAGTGATATAACATGACACTCATTATCTTATTTGGGTGTCTTCACACACAGACCTCTCTCTCTCTTTCTCTCTCTCTCTCTCTCTCTCTCTCTCTCTCTCTCTCTCTCTCACACACACACACACACACACACACACACACACACACAAACACACACACAAATGATTTAATTACTCTGCTTAAAGTGGAAATTAAGCAGTCTTGGTACTTACTTTTAGATTTGCCTGAACATATGTGTTAATTAAAAAGCAGAATGGCAAAAAGAAAGAAATAAATTGTAAAAAGGAAAAAACATACATATTACATTACAAATGTAAGTAATAATAATTGCACTAGAAATTTTTAAACAGTCTTCATCATTTTATAAATATGATGCATCATATTTCTTAATATACATGTTTAGTGTATTCTCACATCAATGAAATATATAGTATTTAATAATTGTCAATGATCTTTTTAAAAAGTTGTTGAATTCAGTTTTGCTTGTATTTCTTGAAGTTAGAATGTAGCTTTTTTTCCCACAACTCTTATTATAGCATTATCTAAATCTGTTGTCAAGGTAAAAGTAATCAAAATAATTTTTAAAGTATTTCCATCTTTTCAATTTCCTTGATGAGTTTTGAAAAGATGATTGGTGGAATTCAGAAAATGAACTGTGAGTTCTGGAGATTACAAATATTTTTGTTGTTGTTGTTTAGCTTTATTTTCTTCCATATCACTGCAATGAATTATAATGCTCTTGGGTTTTGTTATTTTCTTATATTTGTTTTAAAAATAGCCACCCTAAGAAGCACCAGCAAACAATAACTCAAAGTGATTATCCTTTTGATTTTTTTCCTAAGGGAAGTAGTGATAAATAGGTTTTCATGTACCTATTGGTCACTTGCATAATTTCTATAACAACATTTCTATTTATGACCTTTGATCATTCCGCATGTAAGTCTGTACACTACTTGCATGGAATACCCATTGAGACCAGAAGAGGCCATTAGATTCTTTGGAACTAGAGATACAGTACCGTGTAAACAGCCATATTGGTTTAGGAACCAAATCTGAATTCTCTTCAGGACATCAAAATTCTTTGTCACTGAGACTTCTTTCTACTCCTATATTTATTTCATTAAAAACATGCTGATTTGTTTAATTATATGTGTAGGCATGTCTGTGCCTTCATGAGATGAGCATGTATCATGTACATGCATGCAGATGAAGGAACAAGCCATAAGACACCAGAACCTCTAAAACAGGAGTTACAAACAGGCTTCTGTGAACTGCTTAAGGTGGCATCTGGAAACCCGAAGGATCCAAGGAAATGCTAAAGGAAGACATGAGACTCAAAAAGTATGCAAGAACAAAGAGTGTTTATTATACCAACACACATTTGGGATTGTTCAACAGTACAAAATGATGATGACCATGAGTGGGATGTACAAGCTAGTTACATAATTGGTTAAGCAAGCAGAAGTTACATTAATATATTTCTAATTGGCTGAGGTTTAGTCTTATCACTTTTTGCACACATCTGAACAGGTTCAGATGTGACTCAGAGGGGGACTGCTGGGTTTTTCTTGAGATACTGTGAAGCTGACTTAGGCTCTCTGTGTTGGTTCTGTCCCTGGACCCTGTATGTAAGGGCCTTGTAAATAAATGGCCCTTCTTTCTAATGGAAAAAAACACCTGTTTGCCCTTGTCAGAGAATTGAAACTAAATTGAGATGTGAAAGTGCAGAAGTTAACCCCTTCAATCCAACCTTGGTCTTCTGTGAGTGCTGAGCCATCATCAGCTATGGTTCCACATCTACATTGTACAAGTATGCATACAGGTGACTAAAATTAGCACATATGCAGAGTATGTGTAAAATATACTCAATTGTACAGATGTACTTATACAGTATATGCATACCAACACACACACAGGCACACAATACATCTGAACACACATATTTCTTTTCACCTTCATGTTCAGCAACATAAAGAGTCCAACTCACTATTAAATTTGATTGTTGAATCTGGCTTGTGAGATTATTCCAAACTAACTCACTTTTTCAATTCATCTTTCACTTTTCTGAACTAATATTTCTTTCATGTATTTTACTCACCAAATTTCTTTGCTATTGCTCTCATGCATGCTTTTTGTCCTGCTGCTTTTCTTACTCTTTTATGACAAAGTCTTTTCTTTTCAATTGACATTTCATAAATTTGAATCTACATCTTAATCTTAAAGATCATTTTTCTCATGATACAATGCACTTTGGATCTCCAACACGCAATGTAATATTTTACTTTCTTTCTCATATACATTATGCTACTTGTTAATGTGTTTAAAATATGATGAAATATTGATGTGAAAGAAAACATACATATTATATATATATGTGATTATATGTGGTAAATTAAATCATATAGAATTTTTGTTTTAAACTTTGTTTGTGTCCCCTTAAAATAATTAAATAGGTTGATAAATATTGTTATATATGCACAGGCAATCAGATGTATATGTATAAATATAAATATATATATATATGTGAGAGAGAGAGGAAAGTTGTGTATAATTTGTGCAGATTCTCACCAGAGTCATAATAATTTCAATTTGTAGTCAATTAACATTTCTTCCATATACTCAATGGACAGCAAAGTCAAGAAGCTGAGATTTTATTGTAGGTTTATAGTTACTGACAAGACAATAAACTGTATTTGCCTTCCAGTAACATATGATATTTGAGAAATCTCCTTAACTAAGTGATGGGGAGAAGAGAGAGTGACTGGGATGTGTGGGAAGGGGATGGGAGTTTGAACAAGGGGATACATGGATAAAAAATATGACTTTATTCATAATAAAAATAAATAAATAATAAATAACCAATTCTATGAGCAAATTGCTCCAGTAAAAATAATGGACCTTTCTATTGATTTAAATAGGACTTTGTGCTACTGCTCAAGTTGGCATATTAGAAACATGAGATCAGTTGAATGAGGCTGATTCATCACAAATCTGAATAAAGCTCTTAATCATGTCTTGCAGTAGCAGGAAATGAATAAGTTTCAGGATGTGTTTAGAAGGTGGTGTCTATAATTTATCTGCCTTTATCTTTTTCCAGAAAACTTTTGCAGAGCACATAGCTCTTCTTTTATTGTTTTAAGTGCAGTAAATAATTTTATTAAAAGTCAAAGGTAGAATCTACAATTTTGTACTGTCAGATACTAAAATCTACTAAGAATTTTACATGGAAGTATTCGCAAAAAGAAGTATAAGACCCTGGAAATTATTATAGATGGGACTGTTATTGACATCTCTTTTTAGTCTGCTGGATAGTCCATTGGGTTCTATTTAAAGTCACTGAAGATTTTGAACTTGCTTGTCTAGAGTGAGACTCATAGAGAAAGGTGGTTGCTTCTGCTTAGATATCAGAATTCTGGTTAGAAAATGCCTCATGATAAAGAATTAAAGGATTCTTTGCTTTGGATTTATTTTAGATATAATAATTAAAGTTAGAATAATTTTAATATAAAAATCTAAATGTCAACATCTAACTCTTCTATATTTTACTGGTAGCTAAAGTACTTCCTCATGATTTATCTAGCATAACAACACATTTCTGTCCAGTCTTCCAACCAAAGGCTCAGTGAGCAGAAGAAAGGGAGAACAAATAGAAGTAAAATGTGGGTTCCGGGACAAGGTGCTGTATGTGGAGTGTGTCCCTAAACACTATGTAGCAGACAGAGATAAACTCTGACTGCCAGGGTTCCCCCAGCTGCTGCTGAGGGAATTTGCATGGCCACCTGCCTCCAACTGAGCAAGCAGAGAAGGATTGAAGACTTGAAATTCAGTACCCTGTCCAGAGCAGAGGTAGAGATTGAGCAGACCTTTTGCTCAGAGGTGACAGGAGACACACAAGCCCACATGCCACAACTGACTAGGAGCCACCTTATCATGAAGCACTGAAGCCATGGGCAGATGGCAGTTCCAAAATTTACATAATAATATAAAGAACAACAAGGTAAGTCCAGAAGAAAGTGGCCATCCTACAACTACAAGATCTGAACTGAGCAATGAAGAGGAAACAGAAGGAAGCAACACCAAAAATTCCTTTAAGATGATCATCGAAGGTCTCAAAGAAGATATGAAAAAAAGCCTTAAAGAAATAGAAGAAAATACAAACAAAAATTGGAAGAGATGAGCAAATCTATGAAAGAAAACCAAAAAAAAAAAAAAAAAAAAAAAAAAAAAAAAAAAAAAAAAAAAAAAAGTAAACCAAAAAATAAAAGAGACATGCCAGGAACTAAAAACTGAAATAGAAGCAATAAAAAAGGCACAAAATGAGGCAAAGATGGAAATAGAAAACCTGAAGAAAAAAACTGGAACCACAGATACAAGCATAACAAACAGAGTTCAAGAGATGGAAGACAGAATCTCTGAAGTGGAAGACCGGTAGCTCAAATAGATACATCAGTCAAAGAAAATACTAAAACCAAAAAAGCCATAATTCAAAATGTTCAGGAAATCTCGGACACTATGAAAAGATCTAGCTTGAGAATAATAGGAATAGAATAATAATAATAATAATAATAATAATAATAATAATAATAAGAAGAAGAAGAAGAAGAAGAAGAAGAATACCAGCTCAAAGGTACAGATAATGTTTTCAATAATATCATACAAGAAAACTTCCATAACATGAAGAAGAAAATGCCTATAAAGATACAAGAAGCTTACAGAACATCATATAGATATGACCCCCACCCCAAAAATCATCAGCACGCCACATTATAATCAACCCACAAAACTTACAGAACAAGGAAAAAATTTTAAGAGCTGATAAAGAAAAGGGCCAACTTACATATAAAGGCAGACCCATCAGAATAATACCTGACTGTTCAATGAAAATGATGAAAGCTAGAAGGGCTTGGTCAGAAGTTACACAGAATCTAAAAGAGCATGGCTGCCAAATTAGAATACTATACCCTGCAAAATTATCAATTACCATAGATGGAGTAAACAAGATATTTCAGGACAAAGTCAGAATGAAACAATATCTATCTGCTAATCCAGCACTACAGAGAGTATTAGAGAGAAAACTCCAACCTAAGGACCCAGATACACACATGAAACCACAAACAATCAATAAGTTCACAGAAGAATACTCCAGAGAAAGGAAATACAAACAAGTTACCACCAAAAAATGGCAGGAAATATCAATCAATGTTCACTAATATCCCTTAATATCAATGGACTCAACTCTCCTATAAAAAGACACACACTAACAAGATGGATACAACAACAGAAGCCATCCTTCTGTTGCCTACAAGAAACACACCTTAACTGCAAAGACAGACAGAGGATTAGAGTAAAGGGTTTGGAAAAGATTTTCCAGTCAAATGGTCCTAAGAAACAAGCAGGGGTTGCAATCCTAATATCCAACAAAGTAGACTTTAAGCTAAAAGCAATTAAAAGGGACCAAGATGGTCATTTCTTATTCATCACAGGAAAAATTGGTCAAGAGGAAATTTCAATCCTGAATATTTATGCCCCTTATATATGAGCACCTAGCTACATAAAAGAAACACAGCTAAAGCTTGAATCCCACATCAATTCTTACACCCTAATAGTGGGAGACTTCAATACCCCACTTTCAACCCCGGATAGGTCAACCAGACAGAGACTCAACAGAGAAATAAGGAGTCTAACAGAGGTTATGATGCAAATGGATTAAATAGATATCTACAGAAGCTTCCACCGAAATGCAAAGGAATATACATATTTCTCAGTTCCTCATTGAACTTTCTCCAAAATTGACCACATAACTGGTCATAAAGCAAATATCAACAGATACAAAATGGAAATAATCCCTTGTAACATAGCAGAGCACCAGGGCCTATAGTTATAGTTCAACGACATCAAAAATCAAAGAAAGCCTACCAACTCATAGAACCTAAACATCACTCAGCTGAACCATCTCTGGGTCAAGGAAGAAATTAAGAAAGAAGTCAAAGTCTTCCTAGAATTTAATGAAAATGAATCCACAATGTATCCAAATTTGTGGGACACAATGAAAGCAATCATAAGAGGAAAATCATAGTGCTAGATGCCTACATGAAAAACATAGAGAAATCCCACACTAGAGACCTAACAGCTCATTTAAAAGCCTTAGAACAATTAGAAGCAAACTCACCTAGAAGGAGTAGATGGCAGGAAATAATCAAACTTAGAAATGAAATCAATACAATTGAAACAAAAAGAACAATACAAAGAAGCAATGAATATAAGAGATGGCTCTTTGAGAAAGTTAACAAGATAGATATAACCCTTAGCCAAACTAATCAAAAAACAGAGAAAGAATGTTCAAATCAAGAAAAATCAGAAATGAAAAGGGGGACCTGACAACAGGCCCTCAGGAAATCCAGAGAATTATCAGATCATACTTTGAAAATGTGTATTCCACAAAAATGGAAAACCTAGAAGAAATGGACAGCTTTCTGGACAGGTACCATCTACCAAAATTAAATGAAGATCAGATTAATTACCTACACAGACTTAAAACCCTTAAGGAAATTGAAGGTGTCATTAAAAGCCTCCTCAAAAATAAAAGCCCTGGTCCAGATGGTTTCAGTGCTGAATTCTACCAGACATTCAAAGAAGAATTACTACCATTACTCCTCAAACTATTTCATACAGTAGAAACTGAAGGAATATTGCCAAATTATTTTATGAGGCCACAATTACCCTAATACCCAAGCCACTCATTGACACAACAAAGAAGGAGAATTACAGACGAATTTCCCTCATGAATATTGTTCCAAAAATTCTCAACAAAATTTTGACAAACCTTATACAACAGTGTACAAAAAATATCCACTACCACCAAGTAGGCTTCATCCCAGAAATGCAGGGCTGGTTTAACATACGAAAAACTGTAACGTTATCCATCATATAAACAAACTAAAGTAACAAAACCACATGGTCATATCCTTAGATGCTGAAAAAGCCTTTGATAAAATCCAACATTCCTTTATGATTAAAGCCCTAAAAAGATCAGGAATACAGGCAGAATACCTAAATATAATTAAGGCAATTTACAAGAAGCCAACAGCTACTATCAAACTTAATGGAGAAAAACTCAAAGCAATCCCACTAAAATCAGGACTAGACAAGGACGTCCTCTCTCCCCTTATCTATTCAATATAGTTTGCAAAGTTTTAGCTATAGCAATAAGGGAATGAAAAGAGATTAAGGGGATACAAATTGGAAAAGAAGTGAAGCTATCTCTATTTGCAGATGATATGATTGTATACGTAAGTGGCCCACAAGATTCTTCCAAGGAACTGCTACAGCTGATAAACACCTTCAGGAATGTAGCAGGATACAAGATTAACTCAAAGAAATCAGTAGCACTTCTATACACTAAAGATAGTATAGATGAAAAAGAAATAGGGGAAACATTACACTTCATAATAGCTGCAAATAGTATTAAATACATTGGAGTAACTATAACCAAAGAAGTAACAGACCTATTTGACAAAAAGTTTAAATCATTGAAGAAAGAAATTGAAGAGAATATCAGAAAATGGAAAGCTCTCCCATGTTCTGGATAGGTAGGATCAACATATTAAAAATGGTAATTCTACCAAAGGCAATCTACAGATTCAATGCACTGCCCATCAAAATACCAACACAATATTTTTTTGGACCTTGAAAGAATATTACTCAGTTTCATTAGGTATAACAGGCAACCACTTCCTAAATATAACACCAGTGGCACAAACACTAAGACCAAAAATCAATAAGTGGGATCTCCTGAAGCTAAGAAGGTTCTGTAAAGCCAAGGACACTGTCAATAGGACAAAACGACAGGCTACAGAATTGGAAAAGATTTTCACCAACCCTATAAGTGATAGAACTGATCTCTAAGATATAATAAAGAGCTCAAGAATCTAGAGACCAAAACCTTGAATAACCCAATTGAAAACTGGGGTTCAGATCTAAAAAGGGAATTCTCAGCAGAAAAATTATTAATGGCTGAAAGGCACCTGAAAAAGTGCTCATCATCTTTAGCCATCAGAGAAATGCAAATCAAAAAAATTTTGGGATACCACCTGACACCTGTTAGATTGGGTAAGATAAAAGACAAAGAGGACAGCGTATGTTGGAGAGGATGCAGAGCAAGGGGAACACTCCGCCATTGTTGGTGGGAGTGTAAGGTTGTTCAGCCACTTTGGAACGTAGTATGACAGTTCTCAGAAAATTGAGAGTCAATCTCCCCAAGGACCCAGCAATATAACTTCTGGGTGTATACCCTATAGATGTACAGTCACACTCCAAAGGCAATAGCTCAACTATGTTCAAGCATCATTATTTGTAATAGCAAGAACCTGGATACAACCTAGATGTCCCTCAACTGAAGAATGGATTAACAAACTGTGGTACATCTACCCAATGGAGTACTACTCAGCAGTAAGAAAAAAATTATATCCTAAAATTTGCAGGCAAATGGATGGACTTGGAGAATATACTCCTGAGTGTGCTATCACCTACCCAGAGAGATAAGGAGGGGATGTACTCACTCATTAGTGGACTCTAAACAAACAAACAAGAAAAAAGCAAAGCATGCCTAAGCTGCAAACCACAACCACTGAAGAGCCTGGGATCAGAAACACCCTGGACTGACTCCCTGGATCCCACTCCCCCTAGAGGAACACCTGACTCACTTTTGAGGGAGGAGGGAGAAAACTGGATCTGCCAGAAGTGGAGACTGAATTAAGCAATATTGGGTCAGTAGGACCATGGGACTGCCTGCTGCGTGCCCAGGGAGGGGATGGAGAGTTGTGGAGAAGAAAGAATGACCTGATGTGGTGGGAGGGGGAAGGGACCTTGAATTAGGATATACAAGGATAGAAAGTGTGACTTCTTTGCTCATAATAATAACAATAATTTTAAAAAAAAGAAAAATTATCTTGAGGGTGAAGTAAATGTCCTGTGAGATGAGAGATGCCACTTCGTCATCATAAGCAACATGGTATATCAGTCCTGCCTTAAAACACAAGTTAGAAATTTAAGTCAACACAAGAAACCCCTTTCATTTCCTCGGCTCTTATTAAGAAAATAAAACAAAGTGTGGGCCATTAAATGACATCAAATAACCCAATTAAAAAAGACAAACAGTAACTATAACTATACAGAGGAACTCTTCCACATTTTAAATTCTTTTTACTGTGTTTTTTTTTTTTGATAAATACAAAATAAAGAAGGAAGGAAGGGAAAAAAAAGACAAATAGAAGTAAAATGTTTCTAAACCACAATAAAGTACTGTAATATAGCTTTAGACACACCAGTGTATTTTTTAAATATTATTTAGACTGCAATCATTATTTCAAAATATTTTCCTTTATTGGATATGTTATTACTATATTAATGATTCAAATGTGTAAACATGTTTTCCCCAAGCTTGATGCCAAGAAGACTTAAGTTACAGTAAAATCTTATTCTATAAAGAGAAAACAAATGAATTAATATGTACAAAGATTATAGTAAATTTTTAGAGGTAGATAGATAGAAACTAACTTGCAAGTGATGAAAAGAATCAGATAAATGCAAATCAAAACAACTTTGAGATACCACCTTATACCTGTCAATTTGGCTAAGATCACAAACACAAGTGACAGCCTATGCTGGAGATGTTGCAGAGCAAATGGAACACTCCTCCTTTGTTGGTGAGAATGTCAGCTTGTTCAGTCACTCTGGAATGCATTATGGGAGCTTCTCAGAAAACTGAGAATCAATCTCCCCAATGATCCAACAATACTATTATTGAGCATACACCCTAAAGATGCACATTTACACTTCAAAGGCATTAGCTCAACTATTTTTATAGCAGCATTATGCATAATAGCAAGAACAAATCTCCCCAGCTCAAACAGGCACCAGGAAAAACTTACTACAACAGTGTCTTTCCATCACTTGATATTTTTATTGTTTTTTGAAAATCAATATCAAACATCATATAAAAAACAAAACATTCAGAATAGATAACAAAAAAACCATATAGTAATAAAACGTCTCTGTACTCTAAAATACATAAAAAATAAAATCTAAATCTTTTCAAGCCAGGTTAGGCTCAGCTATAGATAAAGAAAGCACAGTGGGTCATAGCTAATACCTACGGATACACTATATACTATGGACACCATAATTTTCTACTAAGCAACCCCTCTACAGTCAAGCCAGAAGTTTTGTTTTGTTTTGTTTTATTGTGTGTGTGTGTGTTTGTGTGTGGTCTCACAAGCCCAGAAGGATAAGCAGAGGGGTGTACTCACTCATTCGTGGACTTTAAGGAAAAACATTCTTTTTTCATTGAAAGATGATGGGCAAATAAAGTGATTTAAAACAGTAAGGTTTTTATAGGAAAAAACTAAAACATAGTCCATTTCTTAGGAATAGGATGCTGATGTGCTACTGACTGGCTCGTGTTCAGGTAACAATATTGTTCACTTGGAAGCATAGTGCTGGCGTGCTACTAACTGGTTCATACTTAAGTTCTTTCTGCCCCAGAGTATCTGTGGACTCTACCTTGGTTGAACCCTACTTGGATCATAACTGGGGTGGCTGATTTTTCTCAGAACTGGGCAAGCAAGAATCTATTCCTTTCTCAGAACTGGGCAGATGTCTTGGCTAATCTCTCAGAACCTGGCAGGTAGGAAGCTATTTTCTATTTTTCTCTTAAAACTGAGCAGGCACCCTGCTAGGTCTATTCTTCAGGTAAGTTTTCTCTCTTCAATGAATATATGATATATTAGAGAAAAATCATTGGAGGTAAGCTATGGCTTCTAAGGTTTCAAATCTTTTCAGTATTTACATTACTGGATGTCTTCTGTGTGTGTTCAAATGTTACCTTATCCATGCTGGGGTTCACTGAAGCCTCAAAATGTCTTTCTTTCTTTCTATGAAATGTTTAATTATTATGTTTACATTTATTCAAATTTTTTTCCTTCTTTATTTTGTATTTATCAAAAAAAACACAGTAAAAAGAATTTAAAATGTGGAAGAGTTAACAATAACTATACAGAGGATAAGAATGATAAGCATGGCTTATCAAGGGAAGAAATACAAATAAGATTGCTACACCTATATTTTCTTTGTGTTCATCTTTCCCTCTGAATTTTTTTTTCCATCCCT